>JAKCPI010025047.1:0-19314 GCA_023213315.1 Euborellia annulipes
ATCATATAGTATGTAAATGAATTTAATAAATTAATTTCCGGTATTTCAAGGAAGAGAGAATTTACATCTTGGTTATTTAAGTCTAAAAAGTTGTGCCAGGTTTCCAGGTGGTTGGTTTGGTAAAGGATGCCAGAGAGAGTGAGATACTAAGAGAGAGAGAGGGGGGAGTGGTTACGGGTCTAGTTTTTGTGGGTTTCCTTTTAATGGGACAGACTCAACCTACCCGGCTGTTTTTAGTAATTTGGTGGTCAAAGGGGTAGATTCTTCTCTGGCTACCATTTCTCTATCGCTCTCTATCTCTCAACTTGAGACAAATCGAATCGAGTCGAGAACGATTATTGAAGAAACGCAACTCCAGCAATTAAATCCCAGAGAAAGCGGGAAACTATATGGGATATATTTAACAAAAGAAAAAGATCTATTATTAAAAAATTTGGTGTGACTGATCGCACGACACAACTTTCTCTTACATTCATAATTCAAAGTTGAGTTCTATGCATGTTACACCAGATTTTTTGTGGACCTTGATCTATATTTAGTTTTCACCAATATATTAAAATTCAAGATATAAAATTTAGAAGCCCTCGGGCTTGGCGTAGTTGGTAGCGCGTGAGGTTGGTGGACGCGGTCGAGGATTCGGATCCTCGGCAGTCTGTGATTTATTTATTTAAGCCATTTTGGATACCAAATGGCTTGAATATAGAATGCCTATATATATAATTAATAAATAAGAGTATCGTTTAAGTCTTATATGGTCTCTATATACTGTATACATATATGGGTAAAGAAAGTAAAGAGTAATGTGTTTCAAACAATTTTAAGTACAAATTGAGTATTGAGCTTTATTTAGGCCTATAACCCTACTTATTTTGTTGTAATCTTAAAATTTGTACGATTGTTAATTTTCCTTTTTTTTTTTTTTTTTTAACACACTTTTTCCCAAATTTTTTTAAATTTCCCATCCAATTATTTTGTTAATATTTGTGAATAAATTATACACTTTATCCTCTATACTAATAAATACTTAAAATAATATTTGTTCCATTATTATTATATTTAGAATATAAACAGACATTGGGGATTTAATAAATAATTCAGTTAAAACCGGACATTATTGACACAGGGCTGGTTGAATATCACTTATAGGGCAAGTCCTAGGAGATAACAACAACAGTTCGTCGTGTTTGTTTGTCCTGTTAAGGCCCCTTGTGTAATTAACCCATTAGGTCTGAAATTGAATGGGTGAGGCCTGTTTGAGCCCAATAGTCAAATAAACATTTTGATTCTATTGCGGGTGTGATTATTTGTTCAGGATTAGCAAGTTTGGAGTTTCGAAGGAAAAGACCCAATATGCTCTACACTACATGAATAGAATAGAGAAGGGCAAATGGATATAATGATGATGATCAGAGAAGATTCCCTGTGAATGATAAGAAAGTCAAGTTTTACAATAATAGGAATTTTTGACAAATAATGCCAATTAAAAAAAAAAAAAAAATTGGAAATGTACGAGTAAACTCTAAAATTGTGAGATTATCTCTAAAACTATTCAATTTTTTTTTTCAAGAATAAAAAAAACTTTATAAAATAATTAGTTTTATCATATTTTGTCAAATTAAAATAAAAATGTCGTCACAGATACACCAATAGATTCCAGTTTGCGGGACCCACTTTTTTGGGGACCTATATCCATCAAAATCTCGACATAGAATTTTTGACATAGGATCGCAATACTTTCTCTCTATATACATTTCATACATAGGGTAAGAGAAATTAAAAAATTATCTGGAATAGGAGCCTCAAATAGGGAAAAATCTAGTATGACTGGTTGCACAGCACTACACAACTTTCCAATACCTTTGGTAATTTAAAGCTATGTTTTGTGATTGCCGCACCAGATTTTTTTTGTGTCAACACATATTTAGTTTCCGACGACATATATTTTTTTTTTTTTATTTTAGTCTTTTCGGTATCTTAGGCCATATAGACTTATAACGATACCCAGGATTTAAGAAATTATATATACTAAAGGGATCCAGGCATATTTATTTATACTATTGTAGTAGCCCACAGAGCCAAAGGACTTTAGCAACAGAAAAGATTGAAGATGAGACACTAACCCTTGAGAGAATCCGTCTTTGTAAAGAAACCCGTAAAGGGTGAGTTAAAATCATTTGAAAGAAATTTTTGGCTGACATTTTAAAATTAAGGTGTTTGAAGGGGAGTGAAATGTGAGGTCAACTAATATAGTTAACGAAAAAAAATTGTAAAAAAATAAAAAGAGAAAAAAAGAGATGTATCAAAATGAAAAATAAAACTATCATGTGAAAAATTTCTAAAACACACTCGGCCTCCGTCATCAAATTTTTGTTTTTCTTAATTAAAAAATATTTCTGACTCCGAGGCCAGCCATTCTGAATTGGCAACTGGAGTCCAGGGGGTCTCTCGTTATTCCAACGGAACTCAGTGAGATCTCTTCCGCTCTCATCGGAGTCCGAACCTACCCGTCTGCCAACACCCATCCTCATAACACAACATTGGTAACCCCGACTTCGCACATTGAAGGGAGGATGAACAACACCACATAACACAACACTGTATTAACTTTGTCTGGCCATGCGAAAAGAATCCGCCATTTTGATTCCATCCAGCGCGAAGACAAATTGCCCATAGGAAATGTATAATATTTTTTTACTATTATTTGTACTAATGATTTGTTTGGTGGAGTTCTAAAACAGCTTTCATAAAATATGCTAATATTTGAATGATCCCTTATGGTAGGCTATATAACAATAGTGGGGCTGAGGTCAATTAGTCAACGAGAACCAACGGTCGAAAGTTTAAATCTTATCAATTAGTCGCCCAAAAGGTAATCTTAAAAGTTCAATATAAGTCAATTTTCATTCATATGCTTAAGAAGAGCAAGCACAAGCGCGAGAAGACGATCGGATATGTGAGAATGGAGGAAAGGCTTGAAGATATTAGCCTTAGCTCGGGTAACTCGTGGTCGCCATCCACGTATTCACAAAATATGAGCCCCTGAGTGAAATAATCAATTTCTCTAATTTGGATTATTTAATTATTTTTTATTTTTAAGTATTGGTACATTATCAAAAAGCTTTCTTTTAAGTTATAAATTTTTTAAATTTTTTAATCCACTTTAACAATTTTTTTAATCTCGCAAAGTCTCTCTTCAATTATACATAAATAAACTGTCTTTTTAAAAGATATTTTATTTATATACGTATATATCTTCTTTGTGAATATTTTATTATAAAATTATATATATAATTTTAATCGTCTTAAAATGCAAATAATGAAAAAAAGCTTATTAAATATAAAATTGAATTGAATAAAGAAATGATTTGAAAGGATTTAATTAAAAAATATAAAGAGGGAATTACGTTGTTTATAGAAATATTAAATACGTGACGGGAGAGAAAACTTATCGAATTACTTTTTGAATATTTATTATAGCTTTCTACTGTATATACTTAGTAAAGCGCGTAGATAATTCAAGGGCTGGTAAGAAACGCTTCTTTCACCAGGCACTAATTAATAATAAATTTTTAACCCTATGACTTCTTTTTTTTTTTGGAGTATAGACTTTCACAGTTGTTATCATTAATAAAAGAATGATTTAATTATTTGTAAAAAATTACAATGTTTCGGCCACTCATTCTGTGGCCTTCTTCAGTTAAAATTCAGCTAACAAGTAAGATTATAAAGGTTGTTACATCTGTGACAATCTCAATTAAATTAAATGACTTCGGCTAAAAGAGCAAATAAAAAAAAAAATTTGCCCTCGGGGCATGGCGTAGAGGTTAGCGTGCTAACCTCATTAAACGTCGGGGTTCGGACCCCAGGCAGTCCGATGATTTTATTTAAGCCAATTGGATACCAAATGGCTTAAATAAGAATCCTGGACCCACAATATATATTAATTACAACGGTTATCGTCAAAATCTTATATGGCCTAAGTTGCCGAAAAGACTGTGTGAATGTGTGTGTGAGTGTGAATGAGAAAAAAGTGTGAGTGTTTAAAAAAAAAAAAAAAAAAAATTTAAATAAAATATATCTTTGTAAAGGCTTGACTATTTATGTTGATATAAAAATTCAATGCAATCAGTCAAGGGGTTCCAGAAAAACCTTCCAGTTTAAAAAGAGTTTGAAAAATAAATGCACTTCCTATCCTTGATAATTTAGCAAAAAATGGCGGATATCTGATGAAAGAAGCGTTTCCGAACTTTTTTCTTTACTTTAACCAATTATTTCGGCGTATTAACAGAGCCACTCTATCAATCAAGTATTTTATTTATTATAGACTAGCTTACAATCGCTTGCTCTAGTAAGCTAGCGAACCCTCGCCATTCGTTTATTTCCATTGACAAAGAAAAATCAATGAAAAATCAAAAAATCAACAAAAAGTCTTTGGCTCCGGTTCGCCTGCGGCGAACCCTCGCCCTTTCTTTAAATAAATATAGATTCAAAAAATTTGAAATTTAAATTATATCCATAAATAGTCTAAATTAAATTAAATGAATCATGCAATACGTTTTAATGTAAGTTACATACATTAAGTATGTAATGTCGTTTTACTTTTAATATTCCAGTTATTTCCCAAAATAATCTCTTTCCATTATAATTTAACCAAATGACTTTTGGGACTAGAATGCTTATTAAAGAAAATGAATCTGCTTACTAGCTCAATTCTGAATATTTTCTAAAGTAAAATTTTTTATTGTAAATCTTAACGATAATAAACGATGGAATGTGTTTATATAACTATTTATCTGTAACCATAAAGATGAAAGTAAATTCAAACAATCTTAATATTAATTTCAATTTTTAATAATTAAAAAAAAAAATTTAATTTTATTTCGGGTAACTCGTGGCGCGATATATTTTTTAATATATAGTTCTGTGCCATTTGTGTAGGCCTGAATATTTAGGCATTGGTTAATGTATCCCATTATTCGATGTTGCTTGATGAATAATATCCGGCTTTCAGTTGGAATTGAGTTATAAAAGCTTGCGTACGTGAGCACAAGACAAGAGAGGGTTGCAGCAGAGTTCCAAATCTCCTCCTCTTCAACCCTCTGGGCCTTAGGCTTCTCTCTCTATCTCTCTTTCCATTGATTTTGGCTCAGATAATGAACGTCATCTCTCTCCTTCTATTTTATATCCAAAATATCTCTCTCCCGAATTATTATTATAATTTAACCAATTTATTCATTTCTCTAACGTAAGATTAACAGATATATGAAATTATATTGTATTAAATCAAATCCCATTTTAAAAGGATTTTCTGGTTCCATTTACTTGTTCTTAGTTTAATTATAAAATCTCTATTAAAATAAATATTTTTAGAGATCATTTTGAAATGATAAATTAGTGAAAAGTTTATTATTTTTCGAACTTAAAACGAGAATCGAGAACGAGAAATTGAAATACAGATTCGAGATTTCGAGATCGAGAACGAGAAATAGATTTCGTCTTATAAGGAGAATTGAAAACGATAAATCGAATTCAAAATCGAGACCGAGAACGAAAAAATTAAATAGACTCCTATATAAGAATTCAGAAAACTAAATGCCAGCCCCCCCCCCCCGCGGCACCTCCCTAGTTAATCCCATCTATTTACCTGATATAAAGTGTTTAGAGAGTATTTGATCTTCGTTTAAGTCAAATTTCTTGTTGTTTATTGAGCTTAATCTTTGACACTGAAAGTTCATTCAAATTATTTTATGTTTAAAATTAAATTCTGCTGCAATTTTAAAGAATCTTTACTTATCTATACGAGCACAATTAATAATATCACAAAATTTTGGCATCTTTGAATATTTGGGGAGCCTAAATAAATCAAAAACAAACATCAAATAAATCTCTATGTAAAATAATTGATGTATGTCGTTCAGGCGCCATCTTGACTTCTAAAGTGACAGTTCGTTGGAATGACCCGTAGCCAGTAACGAAATTAAAACATGTTTATTTAATTTTAATCAGGATTTATATAAATAAAAAAACAATTGAATATTTTTTTTAATCATTTAAAATTTATTGACAATTTTTTTGTGTCATCTGTTAATATTTGTTTATGATTATTTTTTCATCATACTAGGCCTATATCGATATAAAAAAAATTCTGACCTGGTAATGGACGCATAAAAAAAAAAAAGAATATAATTATCGGAAATAGATAATTGGAATATCTGATTTGTGTTTCAATTAAACTAAATCAAGATTTATACAACCATTTTGTGCGATATCTAATTTGTAAATGTATCTGTGTCTATACTGAAGGGTGGGGCGGATTTAGTCATTTGTTAATTTATAATTATGATTAACAATTCAGAATTTTAATGATTAACAGATTTATTTTTCTTATTAAAATCGCAGATTAATTTATAAGCTGAAAGTTTACTACTGCAGGATGTTGGTACAAGGTGAAAGATTAATCAATATTCTTTGTAACAGGATTTTAACGACTGTATTTGAAAAATTATTTCCAGTTTCGATCAGATCCTTACCAAAGTCAAATAATTAGAATTTAAGAGTGAATGATTTCCTAAATTAACTTTCCCTTTTCTTTCTAAAAGTTAATTTAAAAAAATCTTTCATTCTTAAATTGTAATTCGTTTATTTTAAATTTTTTTTCTCACATAAGCATAATCTTTTTAGCTAAATATTTTTCGAGATCTATATATTTGAATAAGATAATAGTATTCAAAATACCTCGATTCGGACTTAACTAGTCATAGATATATTTATATTTATTTATTTTTGACACATAATAATGTGCAA
Source organism: Euborellia annulipes (assembly GCA_023213315.1). Lineage (NCBI taxonomy): Eukaryota > Metazoa > Arthropoda > Insecta > Dermaptera > Anisolabididae > Euborellia > Euborellia annulipes. The sequence continues at coordinate 6,805 of JAKCPI010025047.1, forward strand.
TGGATAGCACGCCTATGCCCCGGAAAGGCGGAGATCCTGGGTTCGATTCCCGGGGGCCATGGGATGTTTGGCCTCCCCAATAAAAAACACTCACATGTCTTGTTAAATAATCTTTTTAGGCCTGATAGTCAGAAACTGGAAAAATTTTTTAAAATAGAGTTGTCAGTAATTAAAATTCTATTATAAGGAATAATTATTAATCTTTTACCTTGTAGTAACATCCTGATAAAAATTCAGATAACTACCAGCTGTCTGTTAAATTGTTATATCTTCTCAGATTTTTCATAAAAATAGAAAGGAGTTGGAAAGCGAAGAATAGAAAATGCTAAATTTTTAAAGGTGTTAATTATCAATTCTTTATTGAATTGATAAGGATAAAGTCAGGGAGAATTATTAATTAGATCCTTTTTAGACTTTACTCGTCGGTCGGGATATCGAATGCCATTATCAATGTCAATATTAGTTTATAAATGTGTTTTTGAATATAATTAAAAGACGGGTTTAGAGGTTGGTGCATGTGGTAAAGTACCGAGGTTTCAAATAGACAGACCCAGGTTCGGGTCTAACAAGGGCAAAATTTTTTTACCACCGGGCCTTGGTGTAGTGGTTAGCATGCTGGCCATTTGTACCAAATGTCGCGACCTATGCGACCAAGATTAATCTAAATTGAATTGGCTCTCAATCAATTTAAATAAATAGGGCGGGATTTAAATACCTTAAATGAAATTTAAAAAAAAGACATGCCTATTAATAATTAATTTAATTATTTATTTATATCGATATAGGATTCTTCTAATTTATTTATTTATCTCTCTCTAAAATTGTGAAAATCTGATCAAGTTCTATTAAATGCTTACTCATACTTAATTTGTCTCTAGTTGAGAAGAAAAATCACACTTCTATTAACAAATTACCAATTTTAAAAATAATATTGGAGTCGGTAGCTTTACACTTTATTCACGGCAACTGTTTCGGTAACCACATCTTCAGTAAGTTGCTCAATTACTTGAATTGCTCTTTACACTGATGCTTCCTATACATAATACTTTAATATTGTCAGAGGCACCTCGAGCCACTGAAGATGGTTATGGTTACCGAAACGTCTGTCTTGAATAAATTGTAAACGCTGGTTTTATTCAACCTAATTTAAAAATTCTATTTCTCATCTATATACTGTAAATTATTAAAATGCAGAATATAAATTAATATTAAAAAAAAATAATAATAATTTTTTGAGCTTTTTATTACTTTTTTTTTACTAAAATTAAGATTCACTGAATATTTATAAATTTTCGACCTCAACAAAACATAATTTAATTATTTAATAATAAATTTAAAACAAATATGAAACAACTTCAAAATTTCATTAGACAAATACCCGGAAAGCATTTTCGGCTGGAAATAATAGAGAGAGAGATATAGAGAATGTAGTATTTTGAATGAATGAATCAAAGTTCATCAAAAAATATAATAAAACGGTTTAGCTCGAAATAGAGAGGAGGTAAATAAATAAAACACGCCCTAAGAGGGAGAAATCAAATCAATCAACCCCTTCTATATTCAGATATTAAAAATTTAATAAAAAAATCACTGGGTGGCTTTATGAAACCACGATGCAAGTGAAACTTTTTTTCGGATCGTAGGAGTTTAACTGAAAATTTTCAGAAAATTATTCAATTAAGGTTATTAAAATCGCGTTTTTAATCTTAACTTAATAATTGGAAAATGGAAATGATAATGGGAAATCAATTAGGGTCCGACCGAAACAAGATTTTCAGCCGAAACCGAATATTCGGCCTCAACCCTAATTTCGGCCGAAACCGTAACCGAAACCGAAACTTGTATTTCCTATAAAAAAATTTATATTTTTTTTTTTGAAATTTTTTTCCCTCCGTGAAAATCATTTTACCTTTTTTTTAGGGAGACAAAAATTTTTTCTCCTTCAATTGCAAATCATTTGACCTTTTTTTTTTCGGCCGGCCGAAAGTTTCGGCTACTTTTTGGCCGAAACCGAAACTACGGCCGAAACCATGATTTTTGGCCGAAACCGTAACCGAAACCGAATATTCGGTCGGTTCCTAAAATCAATAGAGGCATATTAAAAACTGTGAACAATATTTATTTAGTAATTAGCCGCGCCGCCCGCCGAAGGCGGGCGGCACGTCTGGCCAGGAGGGCTTCGCCCCCCCCCCTGGATTATATCTATATAGTATATATAGATTGAAGATTTGAATATTTTAAATTATTTTAAAAATTATATTTTATCAATTTAAAAATTGAATTATTAAATCTCACAATTATTTTTTTATAATTCGTTATATATATTAAATTTCAACTTTCGTAATTTTGTCGTCACGGATTGTGACGTCATGACTTGTAGAGTCACGGCTCTTGACGTCACAGCTTGTAACGCGACATGCTGATAGAAGAGCCAAAAATTTTGAGAGGATATAATAAAAGTTTCACTTTAATAAAATAATGCAGAAAAAAAATTTCAATTAAAAAAAAATATCAAGAAATTTTTTTAGGAGTTTCAAAAATCTTATTCCCTTCTAAAATTGTTAAAAACTGAGCAAGTTACTATTATTATATGTTCGCCACTCGAAGTTTTTTTTTTACTTTCTCTTACCCTATATTTGTTGAAATATATAGAGAGAGGAAGTAATGCGATCATGCCAAAAATTCAATGTTGCGATGAGTTGATGGATATACATTTTTTGAGGTCCCCTGAGTTCAAAAATATGTCTTTCGCAAATTGGTCTGTGTCTGTGTGTGTTTTAATTTTAAGCATGAAGGAAATGAGCTACGAGGTTGAAATTTTATATTTAAGTTAGGCACCCTCCTAAGTTGTGAAAATAAGCCAATCGGCCAAAAAGTACTAGTACTGACGAAATACTTTTTCAGTTTTTTTTCGATTTTACTCACTCCAACAATTTTGATTAAAATTAAAAAATCAATTATTTTTTTAGATGCTCTTTTAAAATGTATTTTTCTCATTTTTACCCTTGAAATCTTTTGAAGTACACTTTACTCTTGTACTTCATAGGAAAAAGGTGACATAATATAAATCTTTTTCTTTTTAGATTAAAATTCATATAAAACAACAATTTTTTAAATACTCTTTAAAAAGTATATCAGTAAAATATTTTGTACAAATTGTTTGAAGTATACTATACTGATGTATTTCAGATTTTTCAAATTCACTTTCCGGCTCTTCCTTCTGTAGAGCCAACGTTAAATCCCTAAGGGGATTTGCTTGTAAATTTTGATTCAAATTACACATTAAAAAAAAATTTTATAATTCTTATGTTAATTTCGACGCTCTAATTAGTAAAGTGCCCTTAACTCCACTTTTTTCGAAAATCATTTTTTTGTATTTTCTGTTGAAAAATATCATTCTCCTTATGTCCAGAACTGAGTAAGAGCGTAATTCAAATTTTTCAGTTCGAAAAGTTGCCGCACGAAAAGTGTTTAACAATGGCTCTAACAATAACAATGAAATGTTTTTTGACTCTCCTGAAAAATAAACAAAAATGAAGTTAGGCACTTTGCTAATTAGAACGTCGATTTATTTAGAATTCTCTATTGTGTATAAAATATTCAAATATGGGATTAAAATTTTGAAAAATAACAATAGTTTATTTCAAGAAGTCATCATTTAAAATACAAGTTTGGAACACAAAAACATCTGGACAGTACACAATGCTGTCACGCCAGATTTTTGTCTCTAGGAGAGAGGGGAAAATCATGCTTCTATTAAGAAAACACGACCTTTTTTTTAAGTAATTTTAAATAAAAATAAAAAAAATGAGATTTATTTTACTGAATAAAATCATAAAGCGTGAAGTTAGCTGTCTGTGGTTTCTGCCAAAACCAATTCTAGAGTTAAATTAACCCTAAAACAATTCCTGAATCAATTGTGTATATATAATTTATAGTACAAACAAATTTCATTGTTTTGGAAATGGAATATTTTTTAACTTTAAGAATTTTTTTTTTTTTTTTGTTTCTAGATGGTTGTTGTAAATAGGCTGTATTATATAAACCATTAATTTTGAAAATGGGTAAAAGACCAATTTTCTTAAACGCTCTCCGTCAAGTAATGATCTATTTTATTATTTTCGTATTTTTTTTTTTACTAGAGTTTTTAAGAGTTAAAAGTTTAGTTACGAGTTAATGATTTATAAAAGAACAAAATCCTATCTCCATTTTTATAAGAGTAATATCATCTTTTAAAAAAACTAAAATTGGAGAGGACAGTACCTTCAACTGCGGAATTCTTTTTCAAATTAATAAATTATTTTTTGTTTTAATTTTAATATTATTAATGCCAACTCATTTGAATAATAACTAACTCATAATCACGCAACTATTAGATTTAATTCATAACTAGAACAATAGTTCATTTGTTATTAACGAACTGAATCCATTTGATTGATCATCGAGTTTTTAGACTAATAAGCAACTGCTCATCTAACCATCCATCCTTTTTGTAAGTTTTCAACTTAATTGAAACAAGAATTCAATTAAACTTTGATATGAAATAATTGAGAAAGTTAAATAGAACGAATCCAATGAATGTTTAAACAATTGTTCACACTTTCAAAATTTTAAAACTCCGGAATAAAAGGGAAAAGAATCAATATACTGTATATAAAAGAACAAGCCCGATGACTGACTAATGTACTCTTTCGCATAGTAATTCAAAATCAGATTTCTAAATAGTGAGAAAAAGAGTATTTCTTTTTCTTCTCTCTTGGCCTTATCCTATATGGGGTCTGCAAAATTAATTTATAAAGCAAATAAGAAAACCGAGTAGGCTTGATATGGAAAACGGAAAAAAGGCTGACATAAAGGATAGAAAGAAATGCCAGCCTTAGCTCAGGTAACTCGTGGTCGCCATCCACGTACTCACTAGAAGTGAGCCCCTGAGTGGATTTAGAAAAAGAGTGAAATGTATTTAAAATAAACCTCTAAATGTGACCGTCCACATGAAGAGGTACCAAATCTTCACTGGGCTAAATTTTCAGGAGAGCCGATTTAATAAATAAGTTTTTTTTTTTTAACACTCACACTTTTTTCCCATTCACACCACATATATACACAGTCTTTTCGGCAGCTTAGGCGATTTAAGACTTTTACGATACCCTTTATTTGTAAGTAAGAGCAGAGAAATGAATTTGAAAAATCTGAAATGCATCAGTAAAGAGTACTTCAAACAATTTTCATGAAATATTTTTTAAAGAGCATAGATTTATGAATTTTAATCAAAATCGTCAAAGCCAATTTTGTGAAAATCGAAAAAAAAAAAAAAAAAAAACACTGAAAAAGTACATCCTAATTGAAATACAAGAGTGCTTCAAAAGATTTGAAGGGCAAAATGAGAATATACATTTAACTAGTGAAGAGAAGTGGCTGTAGACTTTGAATTTGGTATAGGAGACTTAGCAGCCAATTAAAATCTAAAAAAAAAAAACTTTTATTTAATTATTAACCATCGACGTTTCGGTCGCAAATCACGACCTTACTCAGAGACGATTAATTTTTAAGAATACAAGGTTAACAGTATTATTATATTCAATTATCATTGAAAATTATACAATATTTAATTGGGCTATATGTATTAAGAGTGAGTGACTCGCTCGCTTAGGACTTGGGATTAGGACAATGATTGTATCATTGATTGTAATAAGTCCTAAGCGAGCGAGTCACTCACTCTTGATACATATAGCCCAATTAAATATTGTATAATTTACAGATGATAATTGAATCTAATCAGTGAAAAAAAAATTTCTATAGAAACGTAGTTATAACTAGGAAGGACGATTTCTTACTCAATAAATGGGTCGTGTAAACCAGCCTTCATTAATAATGACTATATAGTGATAGTTATTTAGCATAATAATTGATTTTTGTGAATTTTTATCACTCGAAGCGTGAAATAAGAAATAACTAATTTTTATCTTAAAAAAAAAATTATATGTAAATCTGTTATATAAGGTAATAGATGAGCGGAAAAAGAGCCTCTGGGATATTTATTTCTCCCCTCACCCTTTCCTTTTTCAGAGTCATTTCCCTATTCTACTCTCAAATTCCATCCGTTCAATTTTCTAATCTATTTCCTGCATGAGAGATGCTCACTCTCTTCACTCCTTCTCATGAGAAACACCCAATCATCTCCTCTCTTAACTTCCCTTTTTTTTATCATCTTTAGTAGATGTATGTCTCGCCTCAGGGTTTAAGGAGTGTTATATAAAACTTTGTAAGGTAATATAGTTGAAACATAAAAATTCTTATCAACAAATTGCATATCATACGCCAATTTTTTTTTGTTCTGAGGCATTGGAGATCGTTTAGAAAATCATAATTTAAAAGAGAAATCTTTATTTAGGACAAAGAAATAAGATTTGCGATCTGAATGAAAATGATATTCTATTATTAATGTAATAGTGCCAGGAATGAATTATTGAAAGGTGATCAAATTTTTTATATAAAAAATCTGGTGTGACTGGTCGCATCAAATTTTTTTGTGTCAATTCTTAGTTTCAAATTTGACCACTTGCATTTCATAAGTAAAAAGTAAAAAAAGTCAATTGATTTAAATTTTCCATAGGATCTGTATATTTTAAATATTGACTGCTTGATATAAACTATGGTTATTTTTCAAAATTTTAATTTGGACATTTTATACACAATAGAGAATCCTAAATAAATACAAAATTTCATAAGAATTGAAAAAAAATGTTTTTTAATGTGTAAAAAGTTCCCTCATTTGAATTGAAATTAACGTGTATATCCCTATAGGGATTTAACATTGGCTCTATGGAAAGTGAATTTGAAAAAACTAAAATACTACAATACATCAGTAAAGTGTACTTCAAACAATTTTCACGAAAGATTTTATTGTTATACTTTTTAAAGAGCATCTAGCCCTCGGGATTGACGTAGACGGTAGCGCACCTACCTTGTATACCAAGGGTCGAGGGTTCGGATCCCAGGCAGTCCGATGATTTTATTTAGGCCATTTGGATACCAAATGGCTTAAATAAGAATGCCTGGACCTCAATATATAAATATTCTTAATAACGGGTATCGTAAAAAGTCTTATATGGCGCTAAGTTGCCGAAAAGACGTGTGTATGTGTGTGTGAATGGGAAAAAAGTGTGAGTGTTTTAAAAAAAAGCATCTAGTCCTCGGGCTTGGTGCATTGGTTAGCGTGCTAGCCTCGTATACCTAGAGTCGCGGGTTCGGGCCAGGCAGTCCGATGATTTTATTTAAGCCATTTGGATAGATAGATAGATAGATTCGCTCGTAGGGGTGTGTATGCACTGCGATCTCCCGGATCTATTGTGCCCCCTTTTCTATCATCCTCCTACGGTATAAGTCCCCGTTTAGAGTATCTTTTCCAGTCCGGTGGCTTCCAAAAAGCTAAGGATCTGGCACGGTTCTAAGGATGGAAGCTCCTTCGATGACAGACAATATGCTCCCCATATTCTTCTTCTTTTGGATCGGAGCTCCACAATCCTTTAGGAGATGAGCTGGGGTCTTCCTGCTGATTCACAGAATCTGCATATGTCAATTTCTTCAAGACCCAGTTTCTTCAGGTGTCCCCTGAGTCTGCAGTGTCCTGTTAAGAAACCTGTCATCAGTCAGTATTCTCAACTTGTTCTTGCTAAGTTTCAGGCAGTCCGCAATTCTTTTGTGGTCAAATGTCCCGAGAAGTTCTTTGGATTGCCTCAGTTTTGGATATTCTGTCCATAGCTGTTCTCTTTCGTTCAAGTCATTTGGATACCAAATGCCTCAAACAAGAATGGCTGGACCCCAAATAGATATATTAAACATACGAGTATCGTTAAAAGTCTTAAATGGCCTAAGTTGCCGAAAAAACTGTGTGAATGTGAGTGTGAGTGGGAAAAGAAAATTCCCCTTATTTGCAGTTAACCTTGCAAGTTACTAACAAAGTGAGAAACAGTAGATAAGATATTTAAATATTAATACATTTTTCTCATTTTATTTATGTAGGTCTACCTACATATATACAATGATTGAAAACAAATCGAGTACAGGTATATTCCCAGGTAATAAAAATTTACAATACTATAATATAATAAAATCCGCTCACCCTCTCTTTTTTTTTATATTTCAATTTAAATATACATTTAGCATTTTTTACGGTCGGTATTTCTTTTGTCGTAAAAAAAAAAAAATTATCCATCAAATTGATTATTTTGTTTTTCTCCTCTCTTTGATAGAGCTTTTTCAACTTTATATTTTTAAGAATTAAAAACTTCAATGTATTTTTTTTTATGTCTTTTCTTTACTAAACTAAAACCTCTCTGGTCTTATTATCCACGATTTTTATTTCCTTCGCTTCGAGATTGCCCGAGTAAAAAATAAAAGCTTAAAATAGAGGGTGGATAGTAATATTTGTTTAAGACTCCAGAGCCTTTAACTTAATTCATTTGTTGGAGGTGTTTACGTTGGAGTCTTTCGGGACTGATTGAAAAAGAAGGGGGATAAAAAGAAAAACATTTGACGTTTTATGTCTTCTCTATAATTTACAAAAGATTATTAAATTCCTGTCTCTTTGAGGTTTAATAGCAAATGCATTAGCCTCTAGGGAAGTGTAGAGCTCATATCCCCGGGGATTTGTTTTATTAATTTAATGAAATATACATTAAAGAGCTTTGAGCAAAAGGATTAGCAACTTTTCTAATAAATTCTTTCTCAATTATTTGCGATATGTTAATGAAAGAAAATCTGGTGTGACTGGTCGCACCAGATTTTTTGTGGCGACATATATTTAGTTTCCGACAGTACGGTACAGTGGGGAACAATATTAAGTCCCCATGCGTTTTCTACTTATGATTATTTCATTGTTTAAAAAAAAAAATATTATATATTTTTTAATGGAAACTTTCATGGTTCCAACCTAGAAAATTTCTAATAAAGATTTTCATTTTCTTTTATAAAAACAATGAAATAATCTCAAGTAGAAAACGCATGGGTGGGACTTAATATTGACCCTCACTGTACATTCGAATTTCAAGATGTAAAATTTAATAATATTTTATTTTGTTACCATAGGAACCATTTCTCCTATCTTTCCTATGAAGTACAAAAGTAAAGTGGTCTTCAGAAGATTTTAATGGCAAAATGAGAATTTACATTTCAAAGAGCATCTAAAAAATAATTGATTTTTGAATTTTAATCAAAATCTTTGGAGCGAATTTTGAGAAAATCGAAAAAAAAAAACTGAAAAAATACATCAGTAAAGTACTAGTACTTTTTAGGCTGATTTTGATAAAAAGCTTATTTTCACGTCTCAGGTGGGTGTCTAACTCAAATATAAAATTTCAACCTCCTAGCTCAATTCCTTAAAATTAAACAGACACACAGACCAAGTTGCAAAAACCACTTTTTTTGATTCAGGGGACCTCAAAACGTGTTAGACTAAAATAATTTATTACGAAATCAAATTGTGTAGTTTTATGAAACCACGATGCATTTTTTCGGATCGTAGGCATTTAAGTGTTTTCTTTGGACTCTCAAAACTCAAGAAGCTTTAAATTTTTAATATGTTGAATGTTGCCCAAACTACTGATGAGTTTAAAATAATAAGTTGGAAAGAATTTACAGTAGTAAATTCAAAGGGGCTCTCTCAATGTAGATTTTTTTATGAATGTAATCAAAAAATTAAAATGTAAACAAATGGAAGTAAAATGTAAAAAAATGAAAACATTTTAAATATTTAAAAAACCGAAGTGCTAGGGACCAAAACGTATTTTTCTCGGAACCAGTTTTTTATGCTGAATACGAATATGTAATTATATTATTTTTCTACGACCTTTAATTCAGGCCGTACTTTTTATGAGTACGGACAGACAGACAGACAGACGGACACCGGAATCTCTACATAAGCTCTCTCCATTAGTACTACCTACAGTGGGAGCTAAAAGCTGACATTTCGAGCATCATGACGAATATTTCAGGTCAATGAATTTGTCACTAACTTAACAATGAAAGAGTACCTCTTATAAGAGACTTATCTAGCTGTATTTTATAAATACGAATAAAGAGCGAAAAGCGTTAAAAAAACCTCGATATTCAACTCATTGTTAGCAGTTTGATTTATAACAAAACAAGTAAAAGAAAACAAATCAAAAATTCTTTTGAAAACGATATATACGTGTGTGTATTTATATAATAACAACAACAACAAAAACATAACAATAATAAATAATAATAAAAGCATTTTCGAATCAACGAATACGTGTAAAGTTTAATAATTCCTCCCATACAAGCATGCCGATAACATTTTTATCTTCATTTATATTATATAAAATTCCCCCGGTTACTGTCGATTTTTCATCTTTCTCTTGAGTTGCATTAGTATTAGTAAAAGCTACGCGGGGGTCGTTTTTGGCTTTGAAATGTGGTCGGGATCAACGTTTTGGCATTCGATGCTTGTTTGAAATTCAGGCAACGTGTAAGGTAGAAGGGTGTAACTCCCACCCTTCTTCCCTAAAAGGCCATTCATCCCTTCGTCACTATATAGAAAACGTTTATTCACCTGAAGACTAAAACTTCTTCATCTAAGAACTCCATAAAAAAAAAATTACTCCTTTTCATGTTCACTTGAAATGCTGACATCGTTCTCTAATTTTTTTGACTTCATTTTTGTTTGATTGATTAAAAAATATAAAGCGAAAGAGTGATGTCAAAAAAATGGGAAAATGAATTAAGATATGATGGAAAAATCTATTACGTCAGATTATATATACGTGTATATATTTCTTAATGACGTCAATCGAGCATTTTTTATTTTCCTTGAAAAAATTGCCATGTGTTAAAGAAATAAGAGAGGGTGGAATTAAAGAGACGCGGAAGTTACCCTCGTTTTAAGGTTAAATACAAAACATCTTCCCAGAAAAGTGTATTCTTTATTATGCTAACCAGCATAATATATATAAGCAACTAGTTTTTTATGTGAATGTCTAGGTGAGCGTCTGAGGGAGTATGTGTTTGGGGGGGGGGAATGTATTCATATCTGCTTTGGAGAGGGGAGGTATTTAGAAGTAAGAGAATTAATAATTTGTTATTTTAACGCGTTCTTATTATTATTACTACAAAACCAAATTTATTAATCAAAATGCTAATTAAATATAATTACTATGTGAATTTTCCCAAGGTGAAAAATATTTTTTTTTTTTTTTTTTGAACAGGAATTTTAATTAAATTTTTATTTTAAAACATGTTTAATGAAAATTTTAATTATTAATCGACATTAAAACTGAAATAATAATAATAATATTTTATTTCTTTATAATACATTTTTTGTACAAATAAAAATGAAATGAAATAACAGACAGCGAAATTTTGGGACACTTGCATGGGCGGAACTAGGGGGTGCCGGGGGGTGTGCCCCCCCCCCCCAGAAAGCTCCTTGCCCCAAGAAAAATTGAGAAAATATGAGGCTTTCCAGGCCCACCGAAGGATAGCTGGTCCCATGCCCCCCAGCCAGGAGGGCTGGTCCCATGGCCCCCCCAGCCAAATTCTCTGGTTACGCCCATGGGCACTTGGCGTCAGCGCTAGTTCAAACCTGTCAAAAAATATTGTAACCCAAAGTGCTTTCTGAAGGCCGAAACTTTCCAAAATAATAATATACAAGTGGTCAAGTTAATTAAGGTGCAATGGGATACTAAATATATATAGACAAACAAAATCTGGTGTGACTAGTTGCACAGTACACAACTTTCTCTTCCCTCTTGTTTACCGTGCTTGTCACATCAGATTTTTTGTGTCGATTTATATTTAGTTTCCCATAGCACCTTAGTTAACTTGACCACTTGTTTATTATTATTTTGGAAAGTTTCAGCCTTTAGAAAACACGATATTTTTTGACAGGTTTGAACTAGCGCTGACTTCACGTGCCCCAAAATTTCGCTATCTAACTGTTAGATTCCTATTGCTTTCTCTTACCCTATATATGAAATATATAGAGAGAGAAAGTATTTTTTATATTCTCTTTGCTCGCTGTCCACAAATTTTAAGCTTTCAGAAAACAGTTTAGAGATATTAATTAATATTACCCCTTTACAAACTTATTCCCGCCAAAGACCCCGGTACTGCAAGTACTGACTCTAGGAATGAAAGTTAGAAGAAAACGCAACCAGAATTTTTCTAACTTTCATTCGTGAAGAAAAATATTTTTCTCAAATCTTATTTTTACGCTCTAGGGGGGTGCCTAACTTAAATATAAAATTTCAACCTCCTAGCTAAATTCCTTTATGCTTTAAATTGAACACAGACAGACAGACCATGTCGCGAAAACCACTTTTTTGGATTCAGGGGATCTCAAAACGTGTATATCCATCAAAGTCTCGACATCGAATTTTTGACATGAATCCAATACTTTCTGTCTATATATATGTATATTAGCTTATACATATAGGTAAGAGAAAATAAAAATTCAAATCCGAATTGAGAATAGTTCTATATATTACAAAA
>JAKCPI010025048.1:0-10760 GCA_023213315.1 Euborellia annulipes
ATATTGTGATATTTTTTGTGAAAAATCAACCTATATTTTTTTCATATAAATTTTGATGTCTCTATATTTCTCTTAGTTTACATTTTGGTGAGTAGTCTCTTAAAATAATTAGAAATTGAAAATTAAGAAATGAACTTTTATAAATATTGAGGTTGAGGAACAAATAAACCAGCAATTATTTGTTCTTCAATCTCCCACCCTGTGTACTCACTCCACCATATAATCTTCTTAAACTTTTATAAAAATTAAATTCTTAATCATTTTAAGAGTTAAAACAAATAAACTGTAAAGAAATTTAGTTTCCGAAAAATAACTACCAATAATTTCTAGGGGGGGGGGTTATAGCCCACGGGGCGTGGTGTTGAGGTTTGGCGGGTGCTAACCTCATATATAAACGTCGCGGGTTCGGACCCCAGGCAGTCCGATGATTTTAATTTAGCCGACTGGGAAACGGGTTAGGTTTATATTATGCCCGGATATTTATATATATATATATATAAATGATGATTTAAATGAATATATTGCCTGGGCTGGCGAGAGAGCATTGGGGTGGGTGTGTGGGGTGGTAGGGGGAAAAAAAGTGAAAGTGTTAAAAAAAAAAAAAAAAAAAAAAAAATTAGAAAAAACTATTATATTGGCTGTAGTTATTTATTATATAAGATTGAAATTATTGTAGCCAGATATTAAATATAAATATATTTAATCACTGTAGCTAACGTTTCCGTATTCCCATCGCGCTTCCTCAAGACTAAAAAAAAAATTCCAAGTGATAATCAATTTTTCAATTTAATAAATACATTGAATGTCGTTTATTGCAAGTTAGTGATTCAATCAAGTATTCTACTCGGATTAATTTTTATATCAGTCATGAGAATGTACGTGACAGGGTTACGAAACGTTCAATTACACCTGACTGCAAAAGCCCCAAATAATGATTTAATTAATTTTTATATAATTAATAAATTTGAATCTTTTTTTGTTAGGTTATTTTATAAAAATATGGTATAATACTATTGACTTTTTCTTTCCTTTCTTTTCATTTTAGTAAATCTCCTTCTTTTTGATTTATCTTTTAAAAAGATCCATCGAGTAGAAGAAGAAACTATGATGGATTACCACGAGATACTCCTGGATGGATGCACAAATGCACTGAGAGAGTGAGTGAGTGCTTAACATATCACCCTATCAAAAAGTGATCTCTCTATTGAAAAGAAAAAAAAAAAAAAAAACGTCAAAACGTTTTATGATGGAGGATAATTTAGATCCGATAGCGGCAAAAAAAAGACATGTGTCTACATCTGGCTTTTTATACTATTCATAGGCGCCGGAACTGGGGGGACAAGGGTACATTGCCCCCCTGGCATCCTATAGGGGGGGGGGGGCGGACGGGGGGGCAAAATTTCTTCTTTTATTTCATTTATTTTTAAAAATGATATATTTTTACTTTTGAAAAATAAAATCTTCTAAATTAAAAAAAATTAAAAGAGTAAGAAATTCATTTTTTTTTCCAAATTTTTTCCAAAAATTTTTGAAAATCACTACCAAATTTTTTAAAATTTTAATTTTATTAAAATTGTGATTTTATTTAAAATTTTTAAAGTTTTATAGTAGATTTGGTTTTTGTTTTATACTATTTGAACATATTAAATTATTTTAATTTTCTAAAAAAAATTTTTTTCCCCCCCTTGATATAAGTTCCGGCGGCCCCCCCGATACTATTTAACGTTTTAATTTATATTCAAAAACCGCCTAAACTAATTTAAATAATATGTGTAAGAAATCAATAAATTACCAATAAAATATTTTAATTTACCTAAATTACCAATAAATTTTGGTAAGTGTAATTTTAATATTTTTTTTTTTTTGCTGTTTTGTGTGTGTTTTATGGATAACTCATTTATATGTTCTATTTCCTTTAATAAATCCCGCCCTCTTAACCAAGCGCGGGGACAATTTAATATTTACGAAAATATATTAAAAACTCGATGTTTTTTATATTAATAAACAAACTCATAAACAAAAAAATAAGAGAGACTGGTCATATATATTTTTTTATTATGAGGGTTTCTGTAGTCTTGATGAAAAACGATTTCAACCCCAGCCCCACTTACCCCATTACATCATTTCCATTTCAACTAATATATACAGAGCGACCGACCACCCTGACTTGACGACATATTGATTTATAGTTGTTATTATGCCAGAAGCGAAAAAAAAAGAATTTAAATATTGATATATTATAAATAAAATCACTTAAGGGAAGTGGATAAATAAAAATTTCCGATGAAATGAAATGTCCAAGACGATTAGGCCTAATTGAGACAGGACAGTTTATTATGGATTCGAATGCTTCTAGAGGCCGTACAGAGGTTGTGGGTTGCCTTCTTCCAAACAGTCGTCAGGATTGATAAATGTGAAGAGTGAAAATATAAGTTTATGATAAAAATGCTTAAACAAGTTCGTCCAACACTAATGAGTTCGAGAGAGAGAATCCAGGGAGTGGGGCGTAGAACAGTATCAACTCGCCAAGAGCGCACTTTTTTTTATTAAAAAATCACTCATACACACAGTCTTTTCGGCAACTTAGGCCATATAAGACTTTATACGATAACCGTTATTAAGAATAAATTATTTATTGGGGTCCAGGCATTCTTAATTAAGCCAAAGAGCACATCTAATAAACTTAGAAGTTATTTCTCCTAATTGACACAAGAGGCGCCACGGTCCGAGAGCGCCTGCAACTTATGCAAAATCTTTCCAGAGAAGATAAAATATATGCCTATTCAATTGGGGTTTTAGAATATCCTTCTAATTGATTAACGAAAATTATTCATATGATTCACGACTAGACAGAATATCTCAAAACAGTGGTCTCGTTGATATAGATAGTAATATTTCAATAAAATGGAATCTTTATCCGAAAAATTGTATTCGACATTTTAATTAATTTAATTTGCTTGTGAGGTACGTATTTAATTAATTAAACTTTATAATATATCTTCATATTTCTATAAATAAACTTAAATTGAAGCAAATTGCAAGGTAGAGTATATGGAAACCTTTGACGTTGACAATATCTGAGATTTAGAGTAGATCAACTAGAGAAATAAACATGAGAGATGATGGAGGGGCATCCCCCATTCGAGCCATATTGTCAAGGACACTTGGTTCAGACCCTTTACGTCTGCCAACGTAAACAACTCGGTCGACTGTACAAACAATCCACCTCGGTTGAGAGATATGTGTCTGTGTGTGAGTGTGAATGGCGATGAGAGGAAAAAGAAGTCTGAATTCACGTGAAGAGCCTTTCCATTCACTTGCCTCTAGAAAAAATCTTTTTCTTAAGAAAATTTTAGTTCGTTGAGTAAATAAAAATGTATTAAAAATTTTGAATTGGAGAAAGATTTTTATTCAGCTCCGCAGATCAAATCCGGCTGATGCAAAAAGTTTAGCGATCCGATCCGGAGATTCGACAAACTCAGGCGATCCGATCCGATCGCCGATCCGGACTTGTGATCCGGAAATCCGATCCAGTTTCTAATAAAATTGCTGAATTAAAATATATTCTTTCGGCCGATTTGCACATTTTTAGATGTTTGAATGAAAGATATATTAAAAAGCAAACATGTGAGGTTGTGGGAGCCAGCCCTGCCAGGAACGAAGTTCCTCACGCCTTTCCTTCAACTCCGAATATAATTTAATAAAACAGAAAGAGATAAAGCTCTCTAGAACCGGTGGGGGGAGGGGAGGCGAGGCTACGCCAAGGCTTCGGCTAGTCTCACCTTCCTCCTCTGTAACACTTTTTTGTTACGTCACGTGACGAATTTTGCCAATTCACCCTACTGTAAGCCGCGTAAAAGAACTTCTACCCAAAAAGGATTCATCTGGCGATAAATTTATTTCTATAAAACAAAAAAAAAAATTGGGCTTGACCTTCAAACTTAATAATACCGTACTGTCTGTTAATTCTTTTAATTTAATTCATAGGATTTTTTTATGCAGTTCACATCGAATAATTCTCTTTTAATTAGAACTGAAAATGAATGTAAGTGAGAGTGTAAACAGGTGAAAACAAAGATTAACGATTTCCTTATTCAAGTCAGAAAGTCAAAGTTGAAAACTTTTCTATGTTTCCACTCTTTATAAAGTTTGTACAAAAAAAAAAAAAAATAAAATAAAACTCACTTAGTTGTAAAAGTGACAACTTTGTGTGAACACTTAATATTCCCAAGAGTTTCCGAAAAGTGTCATGCATTATTAAAAAATGCATACATAGAATATACCTTAAGTTTAGGTAAAGGGGAATGACTGATTCGCACAAACACACCTTCATAAATCCTATTACTATTCAAGTCAGGTGAAGGATTTTAGCCTCAAATTTACCGGCATTGTTAAAATAAAACAGCAGAGAGCTGATTTTATTTTCTTATTTTTTTTTTTTTTTGAAAAACGACTAAACTTTCCGGACAACCCTTTTCAAGTTTAAATTGAAGTTGAACTCCTTTAAATTTTGTAGAAGAGGGTATCTTAACAAATGCAAGACTGATCATCAGAAAGAGAGAAGAGGGCTTAAAAAGAAAATCTCCGAGGTATTAAAATAAAACTAGACATGAATGAATGATGTTGTCAAGTCCATTTTTCAAAGCCTTCTTAGGAAGGCGATCTTTCTTTTTTTTTTTGTATGGAAATGACTTTCAAGAGTTGATATAATAAATAGTCGGACAAAAAGAATCATTTCCAAAAAGAAAAATTTTGTTGGCAAAATGAATTATTAATGCAAAAGTATATAATGTTATTATTAAATTAAAATCGGGGATTGATAGTGTTGCGGTGGTAGATAACGGGGGAGTCTTTTTTACAAGTTCTTTGAATAAATTCAAAAATGTTCTTGTAAAATGTGTTTGAAATAAGACATTTGGTGAGAGCAGTGATGCCGGTCGAAATATCTACTAATTAAAGATGATATGAAAGGAGTCCATCAAATGCTGGCTTTTATTCTCCGGTCCTTTTCTTATTTAAGATCTTTTTCGCCATTTGAGGCCATTTAGACTTTAGATTTTTGATATCCGATTCAAGTGAAATACATTTTTTCGCCGGGGATGCGAACCCTCGACCTATGGCACCAATTCACTGCATGAGAATTCGTTTACATTCATTAGATTACATAAAAGAATACATAAATATTGGGAATTATTGAATTATTGGGGAAATTAGGGAAAGCAAAATCTTTTTTTTTTTCATAATAAAAAAATTTTGTATTTTATATAGCTATAATATTCTCATAAAGACAAACAAAAAAATGTTTACTAGCTGTTTGTTAGCAAATAAATAAGGTCGGAGTTTGAAAGGCTAAAAAACGACAGGGTGTTTATTAATGGGGGAAGGCATTTTTAATTAATTTTTTTTTTTTTTTTGGAGAAAATAATTAAATTAAAAATTCCAAGAAATACGCATTTTTTAAATTATTAATAAAATTTGGCCTTATCAAATTGTCATTTTTTTTTTTTTTAATTAAAGTTCAAAAATATCAGTTTAAATAGAGGAGAAAAAAAAATTTTGATCGTTATTTGTAAGCCGTCGAGGCTCTTTTTAATTAGATATAATTATTTTAAGTATCGCTAATTGATTCCGCTTACATCAATCTAAAAAAAGCGATGTGTGTTAGTTTAATGGATTCGTTCGTTCTGTTCCGTTCCGTTCTAAGTTCTGAGTGTTCCCATACATCCATCCCTGATCATCACATTTGAATGTGCAAATCCGGCTGCTGGGGTGCATGGGTATTGTTCCCCAAAACAGCTTTTGGCATTTAGACAGCTTCTGGCCGCCCTAAAAGGCGCAATTATATTAAGAAAAGCTCTCGCTCTCGCTCTCTCCCTGTTCCCTATTCCCTTGGGAAGCTCTCGGGATGAATAATGGATGTTGGGCTGCAATTGGCTTAGCACTTGTCCCGGATGCCTTCGCTATCGATAACAATTCACCACCAACTTATTATTGGATTATTTCGCTTAAGGGTTAGCCTGCCTCTTCTTTTTTCTTTACAAACTTCTTTTTATTAATAAAATTAAATATTATAAGCACCGTCGAACAACGATTTATAATATTAATATTAAGAATTAACATATATGAGGATGTAGTATACGGACAGCAAATCCGAAAAATAAAATAAAAGTCTATTTTTTGCCGACGTTTCGAGTGCCGATCGCACTCTTCATCAGGACCTATGATCAGTCAAACAATTTTATTATAATAGATTATATTTTACACAAGAGTTAACAAAATTAAAAGAGTTAAGATACATACAAATATGATGTCAAGTTGTCAGTTTAGTTGACATGGCAGTGTAGTAACGCTTTTACCAAATTATTCTCTTGAAAAATTCTCTTTTTAGAGAATATAAGTTTGTAAAAACGTTGCTACACTGCCCTGTCAACTAAACTGACAACTTGACATCATTTTTGTATGTATCTTAACACTTTTTTAATTTTGTTAACTCTTGTGTAAAATATAATCTATTAAAATAAAATTGTTTGACCGATCGTAGGTCCTGATGAAGAGAGCGATCGACACTCGAAACGTCGACAAAAATATACTTTTATTTTATTTTTGCCTTGGCTTCTCACCTCCTCATTTCATAATATCCAGGCATCAATAAAAAACTGGTTAACATATATCTTTAGATTTATATACTGAAAGTTTTCTTATTGCAGGTTTTATTATTATTCTTTGCAATAAGGCGCACCAGCTACTAAGGCTATAAGCGCCTCCCAGACCACCGCCACACAAAGCAACGCTTAAGAAGAAAACCGATCAATTAACCTAGTAAAATAAATAAATAAGAAATAAATAAAACTGACCTAATCAAAGAAAAATAAATAAATATACTAACAAAAAGCCTAACTCGAAATAAATAAGCAAACAAACACACAAAATAAATAAATAAATTAATTAATTAAAAAATATCACAGTGCTTATCACAGGAGAAAATAAAAAGGAATAAAATATTATTCCAGGTTTCATTATTTAATTAAAAAATAAAGTTTATCTTTATTCCATCTTGTTGAATATCTTCAATAAGAAAAAAACTTCCAGTAAATATACCATCTATTGCAATAGTATTGAGACTGAAGTCCGGTAGTTAGGCAGCCCAAATGACACACGCACACTAAAGTTTTCTTGTCTGTGTGAGAAATACCTTTTTCAAAGCAAATAAGAAAGTTTTAGTGTGCGTGTGGCATTTGGGCAGCCTAACTACCGGGCTTTAGTCTCAATACAATTAAAATAGTTGGTAGAGCGCAAGGGCGGATACAAGGGAGGGAGGTAAAGGGGGTAATTACCCCTCCCCCCCCGAGATTTGAAAAAAATACTTTTTTTTTTCGAAAAAAAAAATTATTTTTAATGTAAAATTTTAAAAATTAATACTTAAAAATTTGATTTGTATTTATATTCTGGCAAACAAGTACAGAATGCGCCTTTAAATTACCGAAATTAAGAAAAAATAATGTGTTGTGAGACGAGTCACACCAGATTACCCCCCGGGGAGGGGGGGGGGCCCTCCCCGAGAAACACCTCTGGATCCGTCCTTGGTAGAGCGAGCACCACAATTAAGTCCCCACCTGGGAATTAGAGCCCTAAGTATATAATATATTATATGGTATATAGTGAAATAATTTTAAATTTGAAAAAGTAAAATAAAATCATCTGTACCAGATTTTATTTTAACTTTTCGGTCATTAAAATTATTTGACTATATATTAATACATACCATATTCTATCCCATATATTTAGGTTCTAGATACCAGATACTAGATACTTAATTGTGGCGCTCACTGTACGTTCTCACGATTCCTGTATTCATATATCTTTAGGTTTATAATCAATAAAGAGTTGGTTTTCAAACGTGAAATGTATTGTAATACAAAAGGAATTTCAAGAATTGATGAAGGAATGGCTGATGATTAGCACAAATCCCCACATCCCTCTTCACCATCTCCATTATTACCAACATATAATCCGACCACATAGTTAAAGTTTAAATTAATACCCCCATTCAAATGGCGTTTTTTTATATAAGCTACCCAATTTAAAACTTTTTTGAAATATTATTTAAAAAAGTTTTAATATTAATATTTTCTTGTCCATTTACAATATTTCCATTCCTTCTAATTTGAATAATAAAAAAAAAAAATTATCTTATAAAAACTTTAAAAATTTCCATAACCTCTTTTGATCTTTTTTTTCAATGATTTATATATTTTTTATTTACTTATAAGTACGAATAATTGCCAATGTCTCAGAAAAAGATACTCCTTCCACCGCCAATTATTTTTTTTTATTTATTAACAATCTAACTAAATTGAGAGCCCTATTAATGACGATATATGTAGGGCCTACAGAAATATTTTTTTAAAGAATAAATAAAATTTAATCGAGGAAACCAAATCCACTGAACTTTTTATTTATTTACCCGCTTAGCCGTAGGCCATTGGACTAAAAAATCCTCTGAACTTGGCTATTTTTTTTTTTTTTTGAACACGAGAAGTCAATTAAAAAGATAACAAATATATACAAATTCAGTTCAATAGTGTAAAATCAATGTCAAAATAGAAAATTATATTCGTCTTTGAGGGAATGTCCAGGATTGGAAAAAAGACGTGCAATATTCATAATGTATTAATAGAGTAGTATAAAATGTATTTTCATACTATTTGGCCTAATGGTATTAAAGTCAAAATTTATTTTTTGACTGCCTGATATATCAAAAATATTACTACGGATAATCGTCGATGAATCTGACCTGCTCCTGTCCAGACGAGTCGTTCATTACTCTCCGTCCAATTAGCTGTTGCTGCGAAGATGTCGTCGTATCGAGCTGCAAGTATAGAACCAGCACCATCCCCAGATGGGCGAACTTCTGCGAAGATGATGTAGTACCTCTGAGGGACGATGGCAGGGGCACAAGGGGTCGCCGGACCGAAACCCGTCACATTGATTCGTCTGCAATCCAGAAAAATAAAACTAGTTAATAAAATTAAAAGCAGAATGAATGATAAAAAAAAAAAACTTTATATTTGTTTGGAAAGAATTTTATGAGATCAAAAACCTGGAAAGTTTAATGGTACTAGTTTGAAAAGAAAAATAACAAATTCTTTATTATAATTTATTAAATAAAAAAGAAAAAAATTTTTGATGTTGAATAAAGTAGAAGTAGTTTTTCTTCTAATGGAAGTAATAACTTATACCTGAAATAGGTCAGAGACTAAGTGACCAAAAGCCTTCTAAAGCTAAATATATTCAAAATAGTATTATAGAAAAGAGGGAAGATGTAATCATAGGAGCCGGAACTGGGGGGGGGGGCAAGGGTACATTGCCCCCCCTGGCATCCTATAGGAGGGGCAGAGGGGGACAATATGTCTTCTTTTATTTTATTTATTTTTAAAAATGATACATTTTTACTTTTGAAAAATAAATTCTTTGAAATTAAAAAAAATAAAAGTAATTACCCCCTTTACCCCCCCCTGTATCCGCCCTTGTTGAGAAGGTTAAATTCTGACTATAAATATCCAAAGGTAAGAGAATTAGAGCCTCCTTATAAATTATGTTCATCACTCTTTCGATCGTAGACCTAAAATAGTATCCATTAAATAAATTAATACTTAATATTAATGATGATTTAATCGTAATAATTTGTGTTGTGATACCGACATGTAAGTAGTAAGTAATGTGCAGTTTTTCCCATCTTAGTTTTTGAATTTATACTCATATAAAATAGGCATAAAGAATAACTGAAGAGTAAAAATCACATTAAAAATTACGTTAGTTTAACTTGTGGAGAAACTATTAAAAAACCACCAAAAAGTCAGAGAGTTTCCAATTGAGATATCTTATTCGATTCAAATGAAATTGGAATTTCAAATTTATAGAGGAAAGACGTAATTAAGTAAACACACATACATATACATTTGGCGTTTAATTGTCTCTACGTGATATCGCCTAAAGAAAATAATAACAATAAATCTTATTTTCTAGCTTGCAAATTAACCTGTTTATCGAAATTTGTGACTTTATTTACAATGAACAAAAGATTTAAAATTAAACAATGGAATAATCCGTCTTTTGTTGAAGGAACGAAACAAATAAGAGAGCAGAAAAAAAAAAATTGTGATTAAACTTTAAGTCCAAGAACAATAGGGAAGGGGAACATAGGTCACTCTCCTCACTGGTCTTTTTTTGAGGAGGCTTAATTAGGTTATTTAGTAAATGTGGTCATGGAAATTTCAACAAAGGATGGGAATTAATTGGGTAGAACATTTCTAAAAATTTTAAAATTTAAGATAAAGGTAATGATTTATAATGAATGGATTATTCCCATTATTAATTAAAAATAATAGGCTAGTTGTGATCAAAAAGAGAGGGAGCGAGTCCAACTGGTATTAGCTCGGATAACTCGTAGTCACTAATAATTTTGAAAAGGGAAAGTTGAACTATTAGATAACAATTTTATACCTATTACTAGACGCGGCACATAAATGCAAAGAGTACATAAAGTTAAGTTACTGGACTAAACTAAAAGTTTCGTTTAAAATTATAAATGCAAAGAATAGATTAATTTTTCTCTATATATTTCCTATTGGACAAATCGTAACTTTAGGAATTAATAACTCAAAAAGTTATAGGAATTTCGAGATTCGAGTATTTTTCCTGGACTCTCCATAACATCCTCTATAAGAATAAAAAATTTATTTTCAAAATTTGAACGGGAA
>JAKCPI010025049.1:0-27752 GCA_023213315.1 Euborellia annulipes
GCAAGGAGCTTTCTGGAGGAGGCCAGCACCCCCTAGTTACGCCCATGCATTCACACCAGATTTTTTTCAGTTTATCGAGAATTTTAAGACTGTTAAGCAATAAAAAATTTCAAAAATTTATTTATTCTAAATAAATAAAATAAAATAAATATTTAAAATTAATAAGCAGCTGGTCTTTTTTATGGGTGCATAAGATCCGAAGGCCTATAATGACCCGTGGTCACATGCTGCCAGGAAGAATATAGTTAAAAAAGTAAATAAATAAAAAAGGGGAACTCAACTGCGGGAACTGAGAAGATGCCTGTTGAGATTAGATTTGAAAGTCTGAAGATTGTAGGTTTTGGGGAAGATAGGCGCAGGGATCTCCAATCTGTTTAAAAGGCGAGTTTTCGGCGGGCCACACAACTAGTAATTTATCAAAAATTTGCATTTTTGGGCCCTTTTTGACTTGGGGTTAAGTCTTCTATAA
Source organism: Euborellia annulipes (assembly GCA_023213315.1). Taxonomy (NCBI): domain Eukaryota; kingdom Metazoa; phylum Arthropoda; class Insecta; order Dermaptera; family Anisolabididae; genus Euborellia; species Euborellia annulipes. Next base: position 470 of record JAKCPI010025049.1, read on the forward strand.
TTTTTTTCCCTTTATCAAGTTTTAAATAAAATTACCCGATAATTGCGTTTCACTTTCTTATACCTCGTTAATAAAACATTTTTTGAGAACGTTTCTTTGTTAAATTGATAAAGCCCCTATTTCCCTGTGTGTTTGTGTATCCGGTATCTAATCTCTCTCTCTCTCTTCTCTTCACGCAATAGAATGGTTTCTTCACTAAAACTTGATAGTTTATAATCACTCTAGAGATAATAAACATGTATCGTTTAACTTTAAACGTTCAAGCTGAGAAGATCATATAAAATTCTTTAAAAGAGAGGAGGGGGGGGGATACTCTATTAGGAAATCTTCAACAACATTAGCCTACTTTTAGAAAGTTTTTTTTTAATTAGAAAACTCACATTTTATTCTTTTTTTTCTTTCCATTTGACTTTTGAAATTTTTTTTTTTTATCCAACATCAATTTTTTATAAAGAACAATTTTCTCTTAAAAAACAAATAGACTAATATTTTCCATTAGTTAATTGTTTGAATTGTCGGTGTTGATTAAAAAAAAAAAAAAAACTCTTGCTTATACTAATAATAGCATATTTTTTTGTTTGTGATTTATGAAAAAAAAAATAAATTTTTTTTTTTTACAGATGGATAAAAAAGGGTTTAAGGGCGATTGAAAAATTTAAACAAAACAAACATTTACTAACTTTATTTTTTTTTTTTGTCATCTGATGGATTTGAAATATTCTAGTGATTGGATGAAGAAAGCATAAAAAATATTTTAATAGGTTTTTAATCAAGCTTAAAAAAAGCAATCAAGTTGCAAAACTTTGTTTTTTTTTTCTTAATTACTGTAATTATTTTAGCAATAAATTATTATATTAATTACTTTTTAAAGTATTTCGTTAATATGGATTTCTAGATATCTGTTTGAGACGGCATCTTTTTCGGCGAGATAAGGAATAGGCTGGAGGGAGGCTCTTCCCCCTCCACCATTTTTGTCTCAGATCTGCCAGTAGATCACTTCTGATGGTAGACTGTTCTCGAGGTCTTTGTTTCTTCCCTTTTTATTTGAATTTGTACGACGACTTTACCATCTCAACTACTTACTTTATCAAGGATATCTTACTTTTTAAGCTAATTACATTTGATTCATTTTTTTTAATTTGTTCTTTATATCTATGGGCATTTGTTTGTTAATAGACATACGTTTTGTTTTGTTTGTTATTGTATTTACATTTGTTTTGTGTTTGTTTGGACCCAGCCACCGAGGACTGGTACTTCTAAGCCGGTCGTTATTCTGTTTAAATAATTTTCTCGGAGTAGCCAGAATTTTTTATTTATTAAGAGGTTTGCGTGATATAAATGTGTTGAGTCTAGTCTTGTTCCCGGTGTGAATAGAATTTTGTGGACGTCATTTCCTCAACCAAGCATTGAAGGCGATGCAGCATTTCGTAACGCTTTCAGAGACATGACTAAACTCATCAATATGCTTCCATTATTTTCAATTTATATATTTACAAAAAACATTTGTGAGGAAGTGCAAACGTCAATGACAGAAAATAAAATTGTTTTTTATTTATACCTGGCTACAATACTGCAAAATTTATTATTTTTCTTTCAAAGATAAGTAGAAAACACATTAGTGTTATAGATTAATGGTACATGAATAGGCTAAGTAGAATAAACAAAAAAATTGAAATAATAATTAGTGAGAGAGAAGGAGCCGATGATGGACCAAAAATGCGGGGCTCTCCCCCCCCCCTCCTCTCCTTTACCTGAACTTGGTTCAATTTGAATTCTTTACAACTCATTTCGTTGGCTACCATCTGTTTCTTAAGACACTTCTCCGTTACTTTTCATTTTATTGCTTTTAACCTGAGTGCCATTTTGATTAATGGCACTAGAATACACTTTTGCTTATCGATGCTTTTTCATTTCATTTGTTTTGCAACGCGAAGGAAAAATTTTGTATTAATCAATCAACTTGTTGATAAGAAAAAAAAATAAGAATTTAAAAGCTAACAAGAATGAGAAAATTTTCAAGAAAAAGGAAATTAAATTAACAAGCTTCACATAAATATAACTCCATGGTTGGTGTTGATTAGCCTGAAGATAGGCAACTCAAATGACAATTGGACGATGTTATGCACGAAGGAACCAAGCGCCATTATGATCGATCGAAATTGAGATAAGACCGCCATCTTGGAGGGAAAAAGATGATCTACCTCCTTATTTAAATCGCAACATTAGCATTTTTTTGTATAAAACAATAAAAAATGGCATATGCCATTGGTTTTGTTTCCAAATATTAATATTTTATTATTAATTATGACCAATTTTTTTAACCTTTACACTATGGCAAATCTGAATTCTCGTTGAAACATTTTGTAAATTAAAATTAGATATACAAATTAAAAACTAGGTTGGTTATTTGTTTCAAAGGTTTTATTATTTAAAAATTAACACTTAATACGTATTAAGTGTTAATTTTTAAATAATAAAACCTTTAAAACAAATAACTAAGTGTTTAATTTGAATTATTTTTCCAGTCGATGTTTCGGTCTTAGGGAGACATATTTTCTTTATTTTGTCTGCCTTTTTATTAACATATTTTTCAAAAAAAAAAAAAAAAAAATATTGATATAAAAAAATCTCGATTTCATATTATAGCATTTTTTTTGTGCTTTTCACTATTTCACGAAGGACAAAATTTAAGCCGATTATTTAAAAAAAAAAAAAATTAAGATGCTTTGCATATTCTAAATAAAAAAAGTAAAAAAATTTTATATAATTATAATATTAAAGAAATATTGCTATTTGAGCGCAGCTTACTTGTAATCGAATTTATTTAATGCTTTCCTTTAAAGATTATTAATTCCCTTTTGAGTAGGTTCTTTTCCGAAAAGGAAATCCTCGCTTAATTAATTATTCAAAGAAAATTCGAAGAGGAGTTGGTTGTTAAGTTTTTATCAAAATAACAAATTCTTCTCATTTCAATTTTAATTTTTTTTAATCTTTAATTCTCAACTACAGACAGTGACTAACTGATCCATCTTATAAATAAATATTTCCTTAAACGATGGCATTTTTCACTGACGTTCAAACAGATATTCGAATGTTTAAAATTAATAAATAATAAGTACTTGTCACATTTCTATTCGCACATCATATTTAATTTCCGAAACAAATTGATTAAATATCCGTTTTTAAGTTGATTCTTATTACGTAAGAGAAGAGAGGGGGAAGTTGCAGGCAGATGGCAAACCATCACAAATGTCATTATAAAAAATCACTTTTTCGAGATCAACACGATAACATTCATGAAAATTTCTGGTAGTTTGTTTTATGTCTTAATGATATTTATTTTTAAGTGGCTATTTTTTATTAATATTACAGGGTCATATTTTTCAGGTGAGATTTATTATTTCCAATTCTAGGAGTGGGGATCGTTAAAATAAAAGAGCGTAATTTTATGAACATAGAGCTATTAAAGATATGATGAATCAATTTTCATAATTTAGCGGAAAAAAGAAGGGGAATTACCTGTTTGAAGTATGAGAGTAAATAAAAGAATCCATTTGATTAGAGATAGAGTCAAAGAGAGAAGATGGACGGACGTTCGATGCATGGAGGCGGTCAAAAATGGGACAGTTAAACAAATAATGTCGAAAAATTTATTAATCAGTATTTAGAATTAATCGCCAGGCTTTTTAATGCGTTACGTATCGCTGCATCCCCTCTATTCCTGCCGAGCTAGTGAGGCAGAAAGACGCAAAAGTTCAGTAGATTTGAATTTTCTTGCACAATGACGTTTCAGAGAGCAAGTAAAAAGCGGCTATCGACACGATTATACCTCAAATTTTCTGTGAATGTGAAATTTGCATAGAAGTTCCACTTCTGTAGTGTGCGACTATGACTAAACGGATTTTTTAATGTCTTTTTGAGGTCATATGAGCCAGACACCAATTTATTTTTGTTGTCTATTACAATTTCGAAGTTGAACATCCTTAGAGATTATTCCAGTTAAGCGAGGCCAAGCAATGCTCAATCACAGGTTAGGTGGCACAGTGGTGAACCACAGATCAAACACAATCAAGATTGGACAGCTCCAGGTTAAAAATTGTTTATAAGTGCCATCTATACGCTTATCATGGAACTAAAAGTAAGCAGAGGAAAAAAAAACTTGCTCCCAGAGGGATTTGAGCTCGAGCTTGTTGCAATTCACATGTTTTGATACTGACTACTTAACTCGCTCGTACACTTTGAGGAACGAACTCTACAGGATAAATTTTGAACTAGCCTAGTATTGCCATCTAGCCACTTGTCATATAACTAAAAGAAACATAAACATTCTTCCCATAGATCTGTCCCCCCCATGGCCCAGATATGTTTTTTGTTTATATTGCTGAGGAGCGATTTATTTATTTATAAATCGTGTCTCATTGCTAGGCGATCAGTCATTCGCTTTAAATTATATTTTCTTCCACCGAAAATGTTTTATCTAAATACTGATAATATCATAACACTCACCAGCGAAGAAAAGTCTCGGAGGAGGTCCAGGAGGGGTGGTGATGATCCTTGGCCAGGTGTAAGAGGCGCTCCTGGAGTTCCGGTTGAATTCGCAGCTGGAGGTGGTACAGGCGCTGTGGTTGATTGTGGTGGAGCCACAGGAGCAGCTAAGATATCATAGTCATTGCCACTAGAGCCCACAGCCACGAAGGAATAAGAGCCTCTCGACCAAGGGTCAGCTCTCCAACGGGTCACAACCGTTTCTTTTGGCTGGAAATAAAAATAACATCATCAAATGAGCAAATTTATACAGAAGCCCAATTCTCCAATTTTTCTTTAAAAAAAAAAATGGATTTTTTAAAATCAATTGGACGATGTTATAAATGAAGGAACCATGCGTAATTAACCTAAATTTGAGGTAAAGGGCATTTCAATTGCACAATTGTAAACAAAACCAATGGCAATGACTTTCTTCAAGATATTGGTGTATTCAATGTTTTCCAGTACGGGAAGATTTTGTTGGATGTACACATTAATATATGTATGTTATAGTAACGTTATATGCAATTTTTTTTACGAACGTTACTCAGTTACAAAAATTATAGAAGAGCTCTATACAGATTTTGAAAGTTTGAGAAACACTGCACTAGGTAAAATTTTTCAAGTTTTCATTGGTGAAATAATATATACACTTTCTACTTCTGAAGATGGCAGTAAATACGTAAAAAATCTATAATTTTCACAAATAAAAACTTGAGACATATCATCTAGCGTATCATTGAAAATATTAATAATAAAAGGAAAAATAAGGCAACTAAAGCAGAGAAAAAAATAATTTCTTTTTTCTGCTTTATTAAACAATGTGTGGGCTGATTCTTCCAGCCTTCATCATGACATATGTTATGTTTGCCTAATGCTTAGATGGGCTCTTAGCAACTCCTAATATATGTGCAAACAATGGTCAGTTTGCATGACTTCTTGTTCAATCATATTGCTTTATCAACTTTAAGCCAGCTTGGACTTATAATAAGAATATTGAGCCTAGGGTATTAGCTTTTTTTCATCTATTAACTTTAAATAGTTTTTTCAATGCATTAGTGCAATTAAATATAGAATTTCTTGGAATGGAAGATTTATTGTATTAATTTTCTACCAAGGTCAGGTTTTAACAATAAAAAGAGATATTTTTATTATTGTTCGCTTTATTGTAGAACTGGCTACTGCGCTAGCAAGCAGTTTCGGTGGGAATCATCCACCATCTTAAAGCCTGAAAATATATTTATTATTAATTACAATTTACTTATTTTATACATAATGTTGTTTCTTATTAGACAAAATTGTATCTATATATATATATATATATATCAGTTACAATAAACATATTACATTATAAGCTATTTTTGAGTTTTATTTACCTGTATAAAGCATAAATCCTTAAATCTATATATATATATATATATCAGTTACAATAAACATATTACATTATAAGCTATTTTACTTTCTCTTACCTATGTATATATGTAATATAGAGGAAAGTACCCAAATTCGGACCCCCATTTTGTTTTTATAGTATAAAGTATATAAATTATTGAAAAAACCTGTTTTAAAGATATGTAATATTTACTTTACTATGTGATGTACTATTGGTAATTTATTTATGGCAAATATATATGTATAAATTACAGGGGTAACAATTTTTTAAAAAACTTACACTTTGGTGATTTTCAAAAAGGTTGCCTAAACTGGACCCCTGGGTAAAATGACCAAAAACTTAATTTACTGAACTAGGAAAGGGAATAAATCTGAAAAACAATTATAGAACGGTTTGACGAAAAATATATTTTTTTATTTTAACATTTTTTAATGTAAAAATTGAAAATGTGATTGAAAAAAAAAAATAAAAATAAATGTGAAAATTGAAAAAAAAGGAATGTTGAAAATGTGAAAAGTCAAGGTAAATACTTCAACATTGGGTTTTATAAGGGGTAGAAGTTTACATAAAAGTTTTACATAAAACATCACACATTATGTAGGGGGTCCAGTTTAGGCAACTGTTGGGGGTCCGTTTTAGGCACCCCACTTCTGCATTTTCAAAACGCCATATTTGATAAAAAAAAATCACATTGGAAATAATTACATGGCTAAATGATTCCTTCAACATTACCATTTAAGAATATATAAGGGTTGAAAGGCTTGCCTGTCACTTATTGCGTCCAATTAAAAAAAAACTGAGCACTCACAAAAACTTTTAATTTTGCCAAAACACGTAATGACTAACTGTCAAGTAAACAACTAGAGCAGGTGACGTTAGGGCTCTTCTACATTGTGGTGGAATCTTGCACTAGTATTTACACTGTCTTTCGCTAAGTTTCAGCACTAAACAGAGACAATAACCATGGGGGTCCACATTAGGGCAGGGGTCCGTATTTGGGTACTTTCCTCTATATATAGAGAGAAAGTATTGGATTCATGTCAAAAATTCGATGTCGAGATTTTGATGGATCTTCACGTTTTGAGGTCCCCTGAATCCAAAAAAGTGGTTTTCGCGACATGGTCTGTCTGTGTGTGGGTGGGTGTGTGGGTGTCTGTGTGTTCAATTTTAAGCATGAAGGAATTGTGCTATGAGGTTGAAATTTTATATTTAAGTTAAACACCCCCGGGACCGGAAAAATAAGCTTTTAATCAAAATCGGCCAAAGATTACTAGTACTTTACTGATGTACTTTTTCAGTTTTTTTCGATTTTCTCAAAATTTGCTCCAACGATTTTTTTTAAAATTCAAAAATCAATTATTTTTTAGATGCTCTTTAAAATGTATATTCTCATTTTGCGATTGAAATCTTCTGAAGACCACTTTACTCTTGTATTTCATAGGGAAGATAGGAGAAATGGTTGCCATGGTAACAAAATATAAATATTTTCCCATACTTATAAATTTTACATCTTGAATTCATTTGTACCCTACTGTCGGAAATTAAATACATGTCGACACAAAAAATCTGGTGTGACAAGCACAGTACACAACTTTCGATTACCGAAGGTAAGAGAAAGTTGTGTGCTGTGCGCCAGTCACACCAGATTTTTTGAGTTTTATTTACCTGTATAAAGCATAAATCCTTAATTATATAAGTTCCCCTATTGTACATAATATGGAGAAAATAATTCGAATGGATATTTTAAAAAATAATTCTTTGACAGGAATTGACTTATGTGCATATATGATGATTCCCACCGAAACTGCTTGCTAGCGCAGTAGCCAGTTCTACAATAAAGCGAACAATATTAAAAATATTTCTTTTTATTGTTAAAACCTGACCTATAATATCTTGGTCGAAAATTAATGCAATAAATCTTCCATTCCAAGAAATTCTATTAACTTTATTTAATAATGATAAAATTTTTAATAAAGAAATTTCTAGCCGATATTCACTTGTTCTTGCATAAAACATTTTTTTTTCTTCATTAATCACTCAATTTATATTACCAATTCGAGTCTTTTAATTTGATTCAAAAAATTTTTTTTATATAAAACAAAAAATATTTTTCTTTGTGAAAAAATTCCATCATTTAAAAAATAAGCGAGGCATGAAGCAGAAAAAGTAAGCGCTGCCCTACTCTGATATTATTCGAATCCGATGAGCATCTCTTATTTTTGTTTCTTATGATAATGATCTCTATTGAAAAATTTGGCAACGGAAATGATAGTCGTGGCCCGTTGTATATATGTACTCTGGCTACACGGTGCCCAAGATCTGCTTACCTTTTTTTCCTATAATTACGTCGAATGCACTCGCCTCTCGGAGATGCCTATAGATAGCTAGTTATAGACCGCAGCTGCATTTCTCCCAAACTGTGTCTACAAAACTCTTTAAAATTATACCCTATCGTTTCGGGAGGTTGTTTTTTTTTTGTGCCGGTTCACATGATTCTAATTATCATCCTTGTTCAAATGATATATTTTTTTTCTATTCCCTCTCAACATTTGTGTCTTGTTACATCAAGCACCTCCTTTTATCCACCAATCATCATCATCTTCATCATCTTTTTTTTTTGCTCTCTCAATGTCAAGGAAACGCTATTTGTTCAATTAATTGAGTATTATAAGGTCTAAACTAGGGAGATTAATCTCAATGAACATGTTGGAATTCAAAATTTTTATCAGGAACAAATTAACGATTCGCCTCAAGATACCGTTGAAATTAATCTAGTTTTCAAGACGGACGGGAAAAAAAATTAATTATTAATAATTTAATAACAAACGAAAAAAAAAGATATGAAAAAAAATTAATCAAATTAATTACTATTTTTTTTCTAATATTTTTTTTTTTATTTTTTAATCAAAAAATGAAAATTGGATTTTGAATTAATTCTGATTATTTTATTAAAAATTAAAAAATAATCTATTTATTCATACTGTATTATTATATATAAAAAGAAATTAAAAATACTAAGCCATAAGTTTCAATGATGTATTAAAAAATTAACATTTTTAACACAATAAATATTTTGATATTTAGGAAGTGATATAATAAATCATTAAAACCTATGACCCACTACTATTCATATTACACATTAAAGAAGTGAAACTTATATTCCCAACAGGTCTATCTAATTTTTCAATCAGCAGACCATCTATTGTATTTATTTACTGGTTTTCTTAACTTTACGAAGAGAGAGTTGCTGATTGTTCAGTGATGCATTCCTCGAAAGGAGTAGGCTACACGCCGGATAGAGTCCCTCTTAAGTGAATAAAAGGAACCGGATAGAACAGTTTATTAGCTACAAGTGGTAAAACCCGCCGAAGGCGGGCTTTACCACTGGTCTGGGGCTACGCCCTCTAGATCCCCTTGCTCGCCCAAGGCTATGTCGTAATAATATCTAAAATTGGATGTTTTTTAAGAATTTCGGCATCTTAGGTTATATTTGTTAAAATATTTCGTTTTAAAATAATATCTATTGGTAGGGTTAACATAATTTATTGAGGCCAGATCCGGACAGACAACTTCCGGGGGGTATGGAAAATTTTTTGAAAATTAGGCACTGAAATCTGCGTTTTTAGAGCTTTATTTTAAAGCTTTAAAAAATAAAAAATAAGTATATGTATTATGGGGTTAATAAATTACAACCTAGGGTGCGGCGCGGAGAAAATTCCCCAATTTGGCCATGTTTTCGGTTCTTATTAGTAAACTCCGGTCATTTCTCAGATCCGGTCGCCAAACCGGACACGTGGTCCAAATCCGGACGTCTGGTAACCCTATCTATAGGCCTATATTATGAATGTTTTTAATTTAAATAAGTGTGACCACACATGCCATTTGCCTTTTGGAAAAATTTATTATTAATATTAAAATTTTTTTTTTTTATAAATTCGTCAATTTATCGATCGAAAGTTTTTCTTCTCCTGTTGGCCGACTTAAAACGAGACGGTTATTAAATGCCTTTTTTGGACGAGGGGAGCACCACATGCTTCGTGAGATGAAATTTACTCTGTGGTTTCGATTTAATCACCTCAATTGATTGGAAACTTCTTCGAAAGACCGACCATCTTGTGAAATTTTCTAATGATAGGTTTCAAAAATCATTTATTTGCTTTTAACATGATAAATAGGATTTCAAATTTGAATCAAAAAAAAAAAAACCACAAGCAGGAAATGCTCGTCTGTTTGTTTGTCATGAGTCCTTTATTTTTTTATTGTTAGCCGAAATCAAATTTCTCTCTTCTCGCCATCTGGATTCTTTCGTGACCAATTTTTCTAAGTATCCTTACTTGAGGAAATTTGGTTATTATTACCTTATTTATATAATAATATTCTAACGATCATCCAATAATTGATGATTAAATTTTTTTTCAACTTTAACCTTTCAACGTCATTTGAAATGTAATTATAATATACCCTTAAGGAGGAACGGGAGCGAAGTGGTTACTCATGTTTTTCCCGATAAGATGGCGTAGTGTGTCATAAAAAGTATGTCCAAAAAATCAAGTAATTCAAAAATTTGCCAAGAGATGTCAGAATGGTAGCTAATAATATTTAATGCATTTGGTTGATTTTCATTGATCTTTTAACAATAAATACTTTATAAATGTTATTATATATTATGTATCTTTTATAAAAGCATAAAAATATATAAATATAGGCCAGATATACGCTAATACTATATCGTCTGTTAGACTATTCTGCCATCTATTGCAAGAATGCTGAACTAATTTGACAGTTGAATTTTAAATAAATCATCTAAGCTTATTTTAAAAATTTCTTAATTAATATGTGATTAATAATAACAATAAATTCATTTTTAAATTTAAAAAAATTAAAGATTATTGGGACAGATTGTTTTTTTGTATTTGCTTGATAACAAAAAAATTAATTACGATAATTTTTTAATAAGTCATTAAAAAAATTATAGCTCGATGTCCCAATAATCTCTTATGAATTTAATTCATTTAAAAAAAAACCGCATTGAAAAATTCCTTATAATAGTCTAGTTTTTTTTTAAAGTACGTTTAGACCTCGCTCCTGAACCCCCTTAAATAAGTAAATTAATCTAGTAAAATAGAATACAGTAGAACCTCGCAGCTCTGAAGTAACTAACTAATCAAAAAAAATATTTTTTTCTACTATGCGTTCTTTGATTCATTAAGAAATTTCATTCACATGTTTGTTTTACTTGGCTATTATTATTGAAATTATGTATATTTATTTAGATATATAATTATATGTCTATTAAATATATTAAAATTTTATTTAAATAAACATACATTATAAAAGGTAAAATTGCCTTTTATTAATTATCTTTTATCTTATCTTAAATTTTATTTAACCCGGGATAACACACACAAAAAATCAATCTATCTACGTTGATTCTTATTTATGACCATCTAAAGGTATAATATCGAGAATATAAAATGAGTGATTAATAAACAAATATAACGAGTCGTATTCTTATTTATTATTTAAATTCCTCCAGGGCAGAGCGAAGGAACCATTATTTTAGTACAATCCCTATTATGTAAATTAAAACCAATATTTATTTATTTGCTATAAACACAAGAAGGGCGCTAATTATCTTGTCAAGAACAAGTTATAATCAACGCGATGTTAATCTCGGAGAAAAAATTAAGCCAATAAGAGAGAGAAAGAGAGGGTTAAGGAGTGAGAGAGGGAGAAGTGGGTTGGCAGGGTGACCGGTGTACCTGAGGAACGGCGCTATTCCCGAAAATGCCTTTGAGTACTGCGATGCACCTGCCGACGATGACGTCATCGGATACGTTCTCCATAATGGCGGCGGCTTCGCCGGCTACCAGAGCCAAAAGTACTGGCGCACGATAGAGGTTCCAGAAAAGGAATAATTCGCCTGTAACAATAGAAATCAGTCAATAACTAATCGTTGTTTAATTGAACGATCGGTCTTCGTTCCTTTTCGTTCATTTGTTGTTGTTTTTTCATTATTCTTGTGACGTCAGAAATCAAGATTCAAATTCGATATTGTCAAAATAAAACAGTGAACCGACGCCCCTCCCCCGCGACCACTCAAACAAAAACGAAATTCGGAATATTTCTTACAATCCAAGAAGGAAAAAATCATTCAGTTTAGTATCAACATGTGTTGCTTGCTCTCTGTAGTGTGAACGAAGTTTGTGTACTCTACTCTTTTGAGAGAGTTCGTTCGTCCACCTCTCTGGATCAAGTCCCTGTAACTTTGATTTTAAAGAAATGAAATACCCTGCATATCTTATTTTAATTTATCGGTTTCGGTCATTATAATACCTTCTTCAGATTCGCCTTGAGGAGGCAAGTGGTTAAGCCAGCTAATCTGTGAATTACGGAGTCCTAAGTCTCAACATGACTCGGGTTCGAATCCAATTTGCCGCAAATAATTCAAACATTGCCTAAGTCTCCTCTTAGGATAGGAAAGTGGGAGAAAATCTCCACCCTACAGATAGTGCCTTAAAATGAGCATCAAAATCCATCCATCCAATGTATCAGATTCGCCTTTTAATTTGTGTTGTTTGTATGGCGATATTTATATTTTGTCGTGAACTATCTGAGTTAATTACATGAATCTGAGGATGGTTATATATTATATTTATAATATAATGACCAATTGTATAATATAACGAAATAGATCGTCCTGAGTATAAATAAATTGTTTTTATATAAAATTCGGCCATTGACTCAGAGGTCGAGAATTCGCTTCTGGTGCCAGATGTTCGCATCCCGTCCCAGGCGAAAAAATGTATTTCAATTGAAATAAATAGAGATGGGATTTAAATGGCTTCAGATGCCAGAAAAATATCTTAAACAAATTTAAAAAAAATAAAATAAAATATACAATTCGTTGTTTTCTCCATCTTCTTCGCCTCCTTTAATAAAATAACCCAAAGGAAATGGAACCATTTCATGAATGAAACACCCAGACAATATATTTGTTATCAATGTTTTAGGCTTTTAAGATTGTTACTGTTATTATAGGAAATAAATATTGGGCATTAATTGTTAATGATAACAATATTGTCTGGGTGTCGTTCCTCGTAGGAAATTTCCTTCATACTATATTTTAATCAGAGTCAGACCATTTTGCGGGACCCACTTTTTGGACTGAATGAGCTCAAAACTTGTGTGTATTTCAATCAAAATCTCGACATCGAATTTTTGACATAAAAAAAGTAATTATCCAACATTTCTTCTCCTGGGAAAGGAAAATGGAAAAGAATCTCTTCTCTATATATCGCAAAGACCTGATTAATCTAAACCAAGATATCCATAAAACATTTAATTAGAAATAAACTCTTCTTTTTTTTTAAATTAGTCTAGCGACTTAACTTTTCTTTTTATTACTACATATTTATTATTTGTATTCTAATACAAACTATAAAATATTTTTTCTAATTTATCTTTAAAAGAGTATAAATTTAAATAGTTTATATACAAAATGAAATATTTTAATTATAATTATATTCTAAAACTGTGTAAACGTTACCTTTATTTATAGACCGATAATGAAGCTAATAAAAAAGTTCGATATTAAAACAAGCTATCGGTGATTGCAAAATAGAAAAGCTCATTTAACTTGAAATGAAGTCTAAGACGGGTACAAATTGAGGTTTTTTTATTTTAAAACTACGCCTTGTTCATAATTCATCGTAGAGAAAGAAAAACGTGTCATTTGGTTCGTTCCTTCGAAGGGCCATTTTTTAATCTTTAATTAAAACCCTTTAACTGGGAATTTAGAAACAATGGCTTCGATGGCTCATTTGTAAGTAATTATTCCGAAATTTTAAATAACAAACCGAGAATTGTTTGTTTTTGCAAGCTATTTTACTTTCTTTTGCCTATACGTAGGCTATATGTTAAATATAGAAAGAAAGTATTGTCAAAAATTCAATGTTTAGATTTCGATGTCCCCTAAGCCCAAAATGGTTTGCCTGTCTTTTGGTTCAAATAAAGCAAAAAGAAAATGAGCTAAGAGGTTGAAATTTTATATTTAAGTTAGATACCCTCCTGGGGCGAAAAAATAAGCTCTTAAATAAAATCGGCAAAAAAGTACTAGTACTTTACTAATACTAATACTTCACTTTTTTTCGAATTTCTCAAAATTCGCTCTAACGATTTTGATTAAAATTTATAAATCAAATATTTTTTAGATGCTCTTTAAAATGTATATTCTCATTTTGGCCTTGAAATCTTTTCAATCACACTTTACTCTTGTACTTAGATATCCTTCAAGAAAGATAGGAAAAATGATTCCCAGGTAATAAAACCTGGTGTGACTGATCGCACAGCACACAACTTTTATCAAAAAAAAAAAAAAATTATATTTTAAAATAAACTAATAATATATTTGCAAGGTTTAATTAAATTTATGGATGTTAAACCGGTAAATCTTAATTTCATTAATTTCCTTTAATAGCCGGGATTTAAGAAACCTGTAAAGAATTAGCCACAAGTGGCTGATGTGGTCGAGAGTGGAGCCTGGAGCTTAGGCAACCAAAATGCTTAGCCGACAGACTTGTTGTCTTATAAGTAGCTCTAGCTTTTCCTTTCATTTGCATAAAAAAAAGAATTATTTTATTACACAAATATTGGTTTGGTTGCCTAAGCTCAAGGCTCCACTCACGAGCCCATCAGGCACTTCTGACCCCGACTCTTCTTTCTAAACAATATAACGCCATAATACTTCTCCTGAAATTTTAAAATATGCTTTCATTTTTCTATGAATGTATCATTTAGAAATATTAATTTTATTACCAATTTTTAATGCCTAATTACTTTCCACCGTGAGTACATCGTCCTCTGAAAGCGACTTTAATAAAGAAGTTTTCATTTACTATTATGAATTATGAAAAAAAAGGATTTCTGGAGAAAAAATTAATTAAAACATTATTTTTATAATAGAAAAAAACGCTGAGCAGGAAATTTATTTTAATTCTTGACCCACGAAATCAATTCTAATAAATCTAAAAAATTTCAGCTTGATAATTAATTCGTAAAAAAGAAAATAATAATAAATTTGAAAAAAATATATTCATTAAGAGATTAAACTTCGCCAAAAAAGGTCAGAGCGTTAAAAAAAAAGGATGGATCTTTTTTTTTACAATCCGATTGAAAATTATTTAAAAATATGAATATTAATTTTTTTTTTATTTTTTTCAAAAAATTAATTATTTAAAAAATAAATTTGTATTCAATGCTGATTTATTTTCAATTATTCTCTTATTATTATTTATTCATATTTGAACATTTAAATAACTTAATGATAATAAATGTCTTTTTAATTTAATTGTACCTCTCTAAAAACGCATCCCAGAGAGAGAGAAAGAGAGAAAAAACAATGATTTGGAGAAAAATTAACATAAATGCATTATAATGAATAATAATTAACAGATATAAAAGCGGGATAATTTATTTGGCTATTTATCCGGCAAAATAATTTCAAATGCTCCCATTCGATAAGGTTTGTTGATTAATTTCATTATCTGGAAATTTAAATTAATTTTTTTTTTTTTATATTGTTCGTTTATCTACAAAGCGATGGAAATCTGGAATATAAATAAATAAACAGGCAAATTGTTTTTATTAGGTTAATTAGTCGAGTGTATCGGTTGATGGATTACACCTTCATCAGATCTAATTTTTCGCCGTACCATTCTAAGATTTGTGACTAAATCCCCTCTTCCATTTCGTGTGTCATGTCGTTCTTCTCTTGGCTTGAATCCTTTGAGATCGGGTTGGATTTATTTTATTTAGCTAAGGAAATAAGAGGAGATGGGTATTTGAGAAAACCCAAAATTTAAATTAAATCCTAAAAAAAATAAATTTCCTCCCAATTCGGGATAAGATTTTGTAAATTTCATTTTTAGATTAAGTAATGTAAAATTTTTAAACATAGAAAAATATTTTTTGTATTTCATTATACTTCCTATCTTTCCTTTGATGTACAAGAGTAAAGTATGCTTCACAAGATTTCAATGGCAATAAGAGAATATAAATTTTAAAGAGCATCTAAAAAATAATTGATTTTTGAATTTTAATCAAAATCGTTTTGAGCCAATTTTGAGAAAATCGAAAAAAACTGAAAAAGTACATCAGTAAAGTACTAGTACTTTTTGGCCGATTTTATTCAAAAGCTATGTGTCACGTCCCAGGGGGGTACCTAACTTAAATATAAAATTTCAACCTCATAGCTCTTTTTGTTCTTGAGATATTTTGTTCACAGACACACAGACAGACCATGTCGCGAAAACCACTTTTTTGGATTCAGGGGACCTCAAAACGTGTATATCCATCAAAATCTCGGCATCGAATTTTTGACATGAATCTAATGGATACTTTTGGGCTGATAGGGATGGAATTTTTTGGGTTAACACTCACACTTTTTTTTTATTCACACTAATCTTTTCGGCAATTTAGGCCATTTAAGACTTTGACGATAACCGTTATTATTTATGGAATATTTTTTCTATTGCGGGATCCAAATAGCTTAAATAAAATCATCGGACTGCCTGGGGTCCGAATCCGCGACGTTCGGTATAAAAGGTAGGCACGCTACCAACTAGACCAAGCCCGTAGGCAAGATAGTATTTTGTTAAGACAATTCCTCTCACATCGCACAATTGGGGAGAAAATAAGAGTAAGCAGTAGTCAGGCAATTCATTAAAATTCTTTATCTTCTGAGAAATAGATTTGTTATTTTTGCCAAAAAAATTTCCGGATTCTTATTAATTTAGTAAATTAATAAATACTTGGTTATATGTTTTTCTTAATTTAGTAATTAATAATCAAAAGTACAAAGTGTTTTGCTCACTATTTATTTGTATTTTATTATAGTTAGTAAGTGGTATATTATAATTATATTATTAATTACTAAAAAAAAAAATAAAGCGCCAAAAGTGTCTTATTTCCATTATCATCGTTCTGTTGGAAGCATTCTCTAATATTTATCATACACGAGAGCAGCCTGATTGTTATTGTGTCTAAACAAGCGTAAATGTTTTGCCTCTTGTTTTTTTGACTTTAGTTTTATTTTCTTTTGCCATTCAAAAAAAAAATTAAAAAAAAAAAAAAAATCGTTAATTAATAATTCATAGTTGAAAAACAGCACTTTGCGTTTGAAATAACAAACATCAAAAAAAATTTTTGTCCTTTTTGTCATTGTTTGTAAAATTCTCATAAATGAATAATTAAATTTTCCATAAAAGTGAATAAAGAAAAAAAAATATTAAAATACTAACAAAAAATTTGTATTTAATTAATAAATTAATACGTTTATTTATTTATTTATTTTTAATTGTGTGTGAAAAAAGTAAAAAAATTAAAACAAAAAAAGTGGTGTGACTGATCGCACAGCCTAACTTTCTTTTACCTTCGTTATTTCATGGCGTTCTGCCACACCAGATTTTTTTGTGTCGACATTATTTATATCAGGCATATATGTGAATTAAAGATATAATATTTATAAACTTTATTTATTTAGGCCGCCTGGCCCGCGGACTCCCCACATCGCGGGATTTGCGGGGGTGTACTACGTTACGCCACTGTATTTGATCAGACATGCTATTCAAAACTCAAAATGTCCTATGAATGATTAAAAAACGAACTATTTTATTATTAGAATAAATCAACTTTGGGAAAAATTTATTGAAATATTTCAAATAAGTTGAAAAAAAAAAAATTTCCTTCATTCAAATATCTACCTATCGAATCGATTATTATTAATTTATTGGGTAATAAGAAACCAAAGTAATAAAATAGATGTTGTTATGAATAAAATAAAATAGATAATGTTTCATGCCAATTGATCGAAAGAGTAAAAAGGGATCTACATTCGATATATAAATAAATAAAAAAATTTTACAGTCTGATATACAGAATATAAGTTAAAGTTTACGGACCGATTTTATGTAGGCATTGAAATGCCAGCGATAATAAATATCTTGGAGTCAGTTATCCATAAAATCAAAACATATTTCTTAAGGAATTTTTTTTCTCGTAACGAGTAATAAAGGAATTTTTCCTTTTTATATTTATTATTTGACAAAGTGGATGTTTGAAAATAGCAATTTTAGAGGGCACATAAACACACCTTGATATGTGTATGTAGCTAAGTATATATACACTGTGCGTAAATAAATAAAAAAATTTCTTGTTTGTAATGAAACCTGTTGACACGAGTATAAATGTCAAAACGTTTAAAACCGAGCTCTGCTTTTTGCGTCTTTCCTTTTTTTGGATTTTCTAGAATTGTAATGGTCAAAAAATTCAGCCTCGAGATTTTTTTGAATTTGAAGATAAAGGTAAAAAAATCTGGTGTGACTGGTCGCACAGCACACAACTTTCTCTTATTTTCGGTATTCGAAAGTTGTGTTCTGTGATTGTACACATCATTTTTGTGTTGACAAGAAAAAATAAATAAATACTACGTTTTAATGTGCAATACTTTGTTATTATTTTACCCCAGCGTAAACAGAATAAGATTTTATGCTCAGGGGCCCACAGCTTGTGGGAACGGGAATGGCGACCACGAGCTTCCCAAGCTACAATCGGCATTTCTTTTCTTTATATGCCGGTCATTTCCTTTTTCAATTCAATGTGTGTTTTTGTTCTTTCCCACACAGCACAAATTATTGCAGTAATGTTGCGGACCTTAGATAAATTGCCAATTAATATTGCAGGAATATTGCATCAATATTGCAAATCTTGCAAAATATTGGCAACATTGCTGCAATATTGCAGCGGCAATATTCCAAACTAGGAATATTGCAGCAATATTGTTGCAATATTCCTATGTCCGCCTTTTTGCAACATTGCAGAAATATTGAATCAATTTTGCTGCAATATTGAGCAAGATTGGCAATATTGCTGCAACATTCCAGCAATATTTTGTGCTGTGTGGGTTCTTTCTTTCTCTCAGTCGGATCATTCATGGACGAATGTAAAATATTTTATATATCATTAATATGTGTATGTGTATTCTGAACTTTTCGAAACGTCGCTGAAATTTTATTTAATAATTTTTGTTCTCTTTTGACTCCAATCTCTGTCAATTATTTATGATGATGTGAATAAAATTAAATTTATTTAGAGACCAGGGGATCGCATCCCGTCCCAGAAAAATTTATTTCATTTGAATTAATTGGCTCACTTGATATATAAGGAGTCTAAATGGCTTCAGATGCCGTAAAAAGCCTTTAAAAATAAAAAAATTTCAACAATTATCAAGCCTATATGAAGAACTATCAATTTGACGTCTGGATTTTCCGAACAAAGGCGAAGAGATACCATCAAGAGAAAAGATATTGGACAATATGGCGGCTACCTGGCATTTGAGCCTTATGGTAGGTAGCCGCCATATTGTTATTGTTATTGGTAAAGAGAAAAGATATTGGACAATATGGGGCTACCTACCATAAGGCTCAAATGCCAGGTATGGTACATAACCTATATGTGCCATCGAGTTGATCAATTGCTTTATTTAATTAAACATCATCAAGCAAGAAATATTTGATTTATTTTATTTTTTTTAATCGAATCATTATCATCGAGATTCATATAATGAGAAGTCTTGGGTCCGACTTAAAAATTAATTTTTTGATTTGTTAGCTACGTCAAAATTTTAATTTAAGAAATCCTCTTATTAAGAGACACTTAAGGGATGGGGGATAATTTATTTACCGAACAAATGAAAAATAAAAAATATAATCAATCGCAATTTCGATCAACAAATTGAACATGGTCCATTCATCATCAATTAATTGAACAAATTTTAGTTTACATACTACTTATTAAGCCCCCGAGGTGGTTATAAATCTAAGCATATACATCTGCTACATATAATAATAATAGAAAAATTTTCAATAACTCTGTTTTCATTTTAACTGTCACTACGGCACAGCTGTTGCCAAATGAAACTTAAAGTATATGACAAGTCAATTATATGTTTACGATAGAAAAAAAAAAAAAGATTTGGGGAAGGACATCGTTAGGAGGATCCTGGCAACCCTTTCCTCCACTTTATTTTAAATTAAGCGTCCCCCACTCTGCTTTTCCAAGCATCTGCTGATGATTTAACCAGAACAAGCACAAGGTGTTTGAACGATTAACATAATAGAACCCCCTTAAAAAGCGGATTACAATTTCCCAATAGAACTAACTCTTCACTCTACGGGGTCGTCTTTGATCAAATTTCTATTTTAGAGATTGTCCCAAGGAAATGGTGATCATTAACTATAGTACGTAAATTATTATTATTACCACTTGGCAGGTAAATAACCCCTTGATAATAGTCAATTTTTATGGGATTTTCATTGCTCTCTTAATACAAGGGAATTCGATAAAAGATAAAAGGGTTTTTTTTTTTTTGGGAAGTTATTTTCCATGTTTGTGAATTCATTATCTTAACCAGATCGAGGAATAAACGAGGACATTGTGTTAAGATAATCAAATAAAACAACTTATAGTTAACGTTTCGTATCATTACTTTTATCTTGTTTGAGATGATAGGTATCAGTTTTCTCAATTTGTATAATAAAATATTACGGTTCTTAAATTTATTTTATTTCTACATCATGGATCAAGAAAATCTGCTTTAGATAAATCCTAATAGAAAGATTAATAAACGAAAAAATTTCAACATCGAATTTTTGAAATGATCGCAATACTTTCTCTCTATATATATTTTATATATAGGGTAAGAGAAAGTAAAAAGTCGCATAACTTACAGGGAGAGGATAATTTAGCCCAAAAATTTAAATTACTTTATATTTTGCCCTCGGGCTTAGCGTAGTTGGTAGCGCGTCTGCCTTGTATACCAAAGGTCGAAGGTTCGGATCCCAGACAGTCCGATGATTTTATTTAAGCCATTGTGGATATCAAATGGCTTAAATAAGAATGCCTGGACCCCAATATACCAGTATATATTCATAATAACGGTTATCGTATTAAGTCTTATATGGCCTGAGTTGCTGAAAATATATGTGAATGTGAGTTTGGGGAAAAAAGTGTTGTTTTTTTTTTTTTTTTTACAAAAAAAGCAAACGTGTGGTGTCGTAGGACCACCGGCAGGAAAGAAGTTCCTCACGCCTTTTTTTCAACTCAGAATATAATTTAATATGAATATTTCCGCAGAAAGCGGGCTTTCCGTCTATTTAAAGTCAGGGAGCCAGGGAGCTGCGCCCGCCGGAACCTCTTGCTCGCTTTTGGCGATTTGGCATTTGGCATTTCCCGCCTACTGTAGATAGAAGAAAATAAAGAGAAGGAGAAGGTGGGCGTGGCCTCGCCAAGACTTCGGCTAATCTCGCCTTCCTCCGCCGTCGCTCGGGGGCTGGGAATGCATTTTTGTTAGGAACGCGTTTTTGTTGCGTTACATTTTCTCCCAATTCACCCTGTGTAAGCCACGTTAAAGAACTTTGTTCCAAAAAAACTTTATATGTTCTATAGAAATCCCCCAATGAATCGTTTTCAAATTAAGGACTCATACAGCATTTGAAACGGCGAGTATCCTAGTAATAATTTGAATCTTCAATCTTTTGGGGAATCAATTACCAGGTATATTTCTTCAATTTTTGAAAAAATAATTATATACTCCCCTGCGATGCTTCCCACTTTTACCTGGAGTAGCGTGTATGCATCCGCGACAAAAATTCATTTCAATTGAATTGGCTACCAATCAATTTAAATAAATGGGGTCTAAATGGCCTCAAATGCCGAAAGACTTTTAAAAAAATGCGGGGCGCTTAAAAAGCGTGGCAATTGCCTACTCCGCCTAATGAGTAATCCGGCACTGGGCATATTCTAGTATTTTTATAACTTGATTTTATAATTATTTTATTTCACCTTTTTAAGATCTTTTTCTATAATATGGATATATTTGATCATAATTCTTATTATAAAGATAATCTGAAAAATAAGAGAAGGGAATTGTGACTTACCCCTGCTAGCGGTGGTGCTGCCTACGTGGCCAAAGAGATTTGCATTCGGATCCCAAAAGATTCTTTCGAAGCAGAGAACGACCTTGTTAAGATTACCGAAGCCGAGCCTCTGGATTGCTGCCACCTTCCAATCAGGAAGCGGGGGACAGAATTGAACTGAATTCGCGGATGTTGATCCAGGGGATACTGTCGATTGTTTAAGTACACCGAGAGGGAGTGTGCACAACACAACATCACCTATAACAAACAAATGAGAAACAATAATTCATAAATGTGCGATAGTGAATATAAAAGAAGTATAATCCTTGTAAAAAGTATAGATATTGTTTATATATTGGACTTAAAGGGTGCGTCTCGAGGTGCTGATTTTAAAGGGTTCCAGAGGCCACAATTTTAAAGCTATCGACCTCAAATTTTTTTTCAAATTAAAGCTACTTAAAATATCTACAACTTATAGAAGCCCTTTTTTTGATTTTCGAAAAAATAATTTTTTTTTTTAGATTAATCGCATTAAATAAAAAGATATTTTTAAAAAATCCGCTCTATATCTTATAGATAATTAAATTAGTAATCATTGTGTTAAAAAATAATTAATTTTTTGCTTTTAGTTAATTTGCTGGAATCATTCAAATGAAATGGGCTAACATGCTTGTTTTCCTATGGGCAGAACTAAGGCCATCTCTTGCCGCCTAGAGTAACCAGTTTCTCAATCGGCTATTAACGCTTTTCCGAGACTCGCCCCTTAAAACAATGTACTGCTCGAAACCTTCGTGGAAAAACAACAATCCCCTCTACCGTCGTAGGAGATCTGGACCGCAAGCGCTATGGCAATTAATTTATTATAATTAACCCAAAATTTCTAAATATTTAATAGTGAACATGAAATTTTATATTAAAAAAAAAGAAACAAAATTTATATTTTCACTTTTATTACAAGTTTTTATTATCGTTAAAGAGTTAAAAAAAAGCGATCACTTGATATGTCGATTAAAAAATAAATTTAAAATGCTCTTTTATTGTACAAATAATTAGATGCAAATTTAGTTGAATTAGATGAATCATCTATAAAAAATTGTTCAACATAAACATTAAGGAATGATTTAAAGATTATATAAAAAAAAAAAAATCTTTCAAGGCGTTCCTTCGATCGATTAATCTATAACTCCCATAAAAATTTAAGGTTTTTTTTTTTTTTATTAATCACTCTATTTTATTTTTCAATAAATAGAATAAAAGTTGGGGAATTCCGAAGTCGATTTGAGTATAATATATTAATTGAGTTAATGTCAAATTTAAGTTGGAAGAAAAAAAAAACAGAGAAGATGAGGAACATTGGAAAGTAGCCAGGAGAAAAAAAAAGGAACAATGTTGCCACCTTTCAAAAAAACCGCCCCTGGGCATGCTTCCCAAGCACTCGGCTCAATAAAAATTACAAGTCTTCTTTCTGATCTTTATATATATTTTAAATAAAATTTACTGACCAATAAATACAATCTGCCCATTGATTATATTTAATTTTAAACGCTTTTATTTAACTTGCTTTGTCTGTCTGAAGCACATCTTGTAATCAATAAAAAAAAACTTCATAGAGATCTGAAATTTTATTTCGTTCCTTAAATAACAAAACCAAAGACAAAAATCTGGTGTGACTGTCGCACAGCACACCAGATTTTTTTGTGTCGCGATATATTTAGTTTCCCATAGCACCTAAGTTCCAAACTTGACAATGCGATTCATAGATGGCGCTGAGCTACAAAAGCTTCCACATCAATAAAGTGTAGGCCTACTTCAAACAATTTTCACAAAAAATTTCATTGATATACTTTTTAAAGAGCATCTAGAAAATAGTTCATTTATGAATTTTAATCAAAATCGTTGGAGCGAATTTTGAAAAAATCGAAAAAAAAACTGAATAAGGACATCAGTAAAGTACTAGTACTTTTTGGCCGATTTTGTTCAAAATCTTATTTTCACCACTTGGGAGGTGCCTAACTCAAATATAAAATTTCAATCTCGTAGCTCTTCCTTTCCTGAGATATTTTGTTCACAGCAGACCAATTGCGGACCCACTTTTTTGGACTCAGGGGACCTCAAAACGTGGCAGCCAGAAAGGAGTCGCCTCTTCGCCAATGAAACTCCCGATCACAACGTTTCGGTCTAATTTTATTGGTCCATCGTCAGGTGTTACGGAGTTGTCATATGTGAATATATCATCAATTTATTTAAGTAAGTCTTGTTTAAATTTTTAAAAAATACAATAGTTACCAACTAGCAAAATTTGTATTTTTTCTTAAAATTTAAGCGAAAAAATACAAATTTTGTTGGTAACTATTGTATTTTTTAAAAATTTAAACAAGACTTACTTAAATAAATGATATATTCACATATGACAACTCCGTAACACCTGGTGGTGGTGCAATAAAATTAGACCGAAATATTGTGAATTTTGAATTTACTTTAGTGAAGAGGCTACTCCTTTCTGGTCTGGCTGCTACCACCTGTCGTTAATCTCAATTTTGTATTTTTTTAAAAATAATAAATTAAGATCGCCAACGATTTCAATGCCCAGAATAAACTCTTGAAAAAATGCTATAGAGAGAAATATAATGTTAAAATATGTTAAAAAGTATAAAAATATTTTATATTCTTTAAATTTTATTCATTGGAGGGGGGGGGATGCACTAAACATATCATTTGCCTAACTTAAAATTCGAAGGGGCAACTTTATTTTTACCTTGTCTTACCTGATTTATATGGTAATATATAAAGACAGAAAATATTGGATTCATGTCAAAAAATCCGATGTCAGATTTTGATGAATATGTACAGTATGTTTTGAGTCCAAAAAAAGTGGGTCCCGCAAAATAGTCCATCTTTCTATCAGGGAACAAAATATCTCAAGAACGAAAAGAGCTAGGAGTTTGAAATTTTATATTTAAGTTAGGTACTTCCCTGGGTCGTAACATTAAGCTTTTGAACAAAATCTGTCAAAGAGTACTAACACTTTACTGATGTTTTGGAGTTAATTAAAACTTTCACAGTTGTTATCATTAGTAAGAGAATTAAATTTTCGGTTTAACTGTGGTTTATTTGTAAAAATTACAACGTTTCGGCCACTCATTCTTCAGTTACAATTCAGCTACGATTACAAAGGGTGTGACAATAATGAAGATTAGAAGAAATATTGAATAATTAATTGAGATTGTCACAGATGTAACAACCTTTGTAATCGTAGCTGAATTGTAACTGAAGAAGGCCACAGAATGAGTGGCCGAAACGTTGTAATTTTTACAAATAAACCACAGTTACACCGAAAATCTAATTCTCTTACTAACTTTACTGATGTACTATTTCAGTTTTTTCCGATTTCTTCAAAATTGACTCTTAACGATTTTGATTAAAATTCATAAATCAATAATTTTTTAGATACTCTTTAAAATGTATATTCTTATTTTGCTCTTGAAATTGTTTGAAGTACACTTTACTCTTGTACTGAAATAATTTTACATCTTTGATGCTAATGTATCGTATCACCGGAAACTAAAAATAAATAAGTCGATCGTGTGCTGTGCGACCAGTCACATCATACGATCCGTTATTTTATATTCCAAGACTTTGTTTTTTTGTTTATTTAAGAAGTAGAACATTTTATTAAGTACCTGATTAGTTTCTCTACCCTCTTTGGTGTTTTGTTCTCGTGTTCAGTCCTGGATATTTAAATAAAAATCCTATTGACTCGGCTTTTGTGGCATTTAGTATCCAATTGGATTTTTATTTTCCTCGCATGTTCTCTCTCGTGCTTGAGCCATTTGGGCTGTTTACCTTTTTTAGTTTCGAGATGGCTTGTTGTTGTTTGGAACCCCTATCTATGTCTAAGCCTTGTATCCTTTTTCCTTAGAAGTTATCAAGATAGGAGGTGGCCTTCTTCAGGTGGGAATGTTTACACTTCTCTCTTTCTTTTTCTGGTTGGGAAGTACTTTAACATCAGCCATACATCTACACAGACATCTACCCTTTTTTTTCTCTCTCAACTCAACAACGAACAAACAAATAATTTGGCTAATAAAATAAATTCTTAAAAATTATTGAACTTTGCCTATAAATATGTATGAAGTATGATAATGAATTTGAATTCATTAATTATTTTTTTTTTAACAAACAATTTTATTATCATTTTTGTTAGTATGGACATATTTGGAAATTTTTTTTTTTTTTTGCATATATAAAATTCTTGTTAGTCAAGAATTGCGACAAATAAAAGAATATCGAATCGTTAAACACCTCATCAATAATTACCCGAGTACCCGATGAAAAGGAATCTGTTGCCTCTGGGCTGGTGTGCGTGTCTTGTTACCTCGTTTGTATTTGTTAAACTATCATTATCCCCCACACACACCGACAGAATTTCGGGAAAAAAAACTTGTTTTTGTTGGTTTTTATCTGTATCTTCTCTCTTTCTCTTAAAGGCAAATAACACAATTAACTACAAACAAATATTAATTGATATTCATTAGTGGGGGGAGGGAAAAAGGGAGACAAAGCAAATGCTGAAAATTATATAACGATAGCTAAAGAAAAAGAATTCAAATGTAAACAGAAATGTAAACGTGTAATTATGGTAAGAATATAATGATACGGTTGGCCGAGGGCAGTCACGTGACTCTCTCTGTGGCCGGGCTGTTAATTAAAGTCGGTGGCCTCGGGTTTGTGTGAGTGTGTGAGTTTATATATATTTATATATATTGTACTATGTGTGTGTTGCCCGTGGGACAGTCGAGGAAATAATTTTCGACAAGTCTGCTGCCGGCCCGTAAATACTCCCATTTGTCTGAGGAAGCCTTTGGAAAATGGAGATAGGATCGCTGAGGAACACATAAACTAAACAACATTGCACCTTAGGAACAACAACAACAACAACACTCGCAGTTCTAATTAATTCTATAAAGACACACTAGAGAAAGAGAAAGAGGATCGAATTTAATTAATAGAAATTTAAAATATCAGCTCTTTTTTTGGAATTTTTTTTTTTGATGCGCCTCAAATGGAATTAAATGTGATGTGAGTCACCTTCAAAAGAACCGGATCTGGTTGGTGGCTACTACTATTTAAATAGGAGTAGAGTTGCCATATTTTCTAGCATCCGGGGGGGACATTTTTGTGAACGCGCTGCTTTTGGACCTGAGCCAATAAAATAATTATATGTCTGCTTCAAAAAAAAAAAAAACATGGTTTCCAAATTTTATTTAAAAAATATGAGAATTTGGTTGTTTTTTTTTTTAACCCATTTAGGCCCCCATTGACTTATAAAAAAATTAAGGAAATTAATTTTTTTGTTATCAAGCAAATATAAAAAACCTTCTGTCCCAATAAT
>JAKCPI010025050.1:0-27991 GCA_023213315.1 Euborellia annulipes
TCTAAACTAAAATTGAGGCCGAAATTTGTTTCCTGCCACTCAACGATTTTGATTAAAATTCAAAAATCAATTATTTTTTAGATGCTCTTTAAAATGTATATTCTCATTTTGCGATTGAAATCTTTTGAAACACACTTTACTCTTGTACTTCATAGGAAAGATATGAGAAATGATTGCCAAGGTAACAAAATATAAATATTTTTCTGTTTTTTGAATTGTAATATATCAGCGGACACTAAATCACTAA
Source organism: Euborellia annulipes (assembly GCA_023213315.1). Classification (NCBI taxonomy): domain Eukaryota; kingdom Metazoa; phylum Arthropoda; class Insecta; order Dermaptera; family Anisolabididae; genus Euborellia; species Euborellia annulipes. The sequence goes on from JAKCPI010025050.1 coordinate 248, forward strand.
AAAATCTGGTGCGTGGCAAGCACAGAACACGAACTTTCGATTACGGCGTTATCTGTGCAACCAGTCACACCAAATTTTTTTTTTTTTTTAGCGACATGTGTCGTTGAATATTTTCCCCATCTAAATATAAAAATCCGAATCGGTCGGATATAAATATTTAGAATCCGGAATGAAAGGGAAAAGATAATGAAGTCCTTGAGAAAAAAAAAAAAAAGGGTTTTGTCGGATACCTGCCGCACCATGATGATGCTGATGATGGAGTAAGGGGTGGAGGGGGGGGGGAGGGGGAGGGAGGGGGGGAAGGAAGAGGAAGGGTCTCTCTATCTCTCAGCTTTCACTTATTTTATATATGGGGATATATTCAGATCACACAAACCTTTTTTTTTTTTCTTATATTCAAGGAAGTCTGTATAAAATCTAAATATAGGGAACAAAAAGGGTTTGCTCTCACCCCTTTTCAAGACAATTTATCATGTCCCGAGGAAGAGGAGGGAGAGGATGGATACACTGGGAACTTGCGATGTACTCAGTGGCGGTTCCCGGCCTCTTCCGGGAAGGATTTTTAAATATTTATAATTTTTGATGCTAGCCATATATTAATATACAAGTGGCAAAGCCCCGGACCTCCCGTCAGCTGGCTCGGGCCCGCCTGTCCCTCTTCTCTAATTATTCACACCTTTTTCTCATTCACACAGTCTTTTCAGCAATTTAGGCCATTTAAGACTTTAAACGATACTCGTATGTTTAATATATCTATTGGTGGTCCAGGCATTCTTATTTAAGCCATTTGGTATCCAAATAAAATCATCGGACTGCCTGGGATCCGAACCCGCGACTTCTGGTATACGAGGTTAGTACGCTAACCAAGCCCCGAGGGCTCGCCTTTTCTTCTTAATTATTAAAAGGAAATTATTATTATTCCTTTCCAATCCAGTGCCTGCTTGAGGATTTGTTTACATTCAAAGAATACACAAATGAAAAGAATACATAAATATTTATCTATACATTTCTTATGGGAGAAATCGTAACTTTAAGAATTAATAACTCAAAAAGTTAGAGGAATTTCGGGATGAAAATAATTTTCTTGTAATCCCGAGAAGATCCTCTTTATCCATATAAAATTTCATTTTTAAAAATATGATTTTCTATAAATCTGGTGTTACTTGTCGCACAGCACACAATTTTAGTGGTATATATGTCTATTTAAGACTTATGTACTCTTGGAAGGCTGATGATGGCACAGTGAATCTATGCTGAAAAGTCCGGATTAAAGAGTTTATTTAATAATAGAGGCTCTTTTCATTTCGCTTCCTATTACAAACATATAGGCCCTATATATACATATAGATAAGAGAATTTAACAAAGAAGAAAACAAGTTAACTTGAAACGTTTCGATTCCATGATTACCTTTGGCTGAATTATTTTTTTTATTTTTCCGGTGGTGCTTTTTTTAGACTATCGTAATTCAGATTTTTCATAAAAAAAAAGATTACATTAACCGAGGGCGGGTATTCCAGCTAGTAATTGAATCATATCACCTTTTGTTTTTAGTTTTAATTCATTGACCCCGGGGGAATTTCGACATTAAGCTTTTCACTCTCTCTTTTTTTTTTTAAGACTACGGTGTACTCTGACTACGGTGTCTCTTAAAATGAAACGCACAGTGTTTAATCTCTTCGAAAAAAAAAAAATTATTTTTCAACTCGCTCACAATAAGTAAGGTCCTATTGTATGTTAATATGTTTGTTTGTTTGTTTGTAACCACCAGTCTAATTTTGTTTTTCCTAACAGATGTATGTATAAGATTAAAAATAATAATTACGGATTAAAATAATCGGATTACGCGAGAGTATTTATTTATTTTTTTCCACACGTCTGTCTGATGTTATATAATTCAAACTTGTAATAATGTTTAAATATAGAAATTATGAGTATTAAAAACAAAAGTATTTTTGGATATTACCAACTAGATAATTTTTTTTTTACTTTTATAACGCAAGGGTTTCCAGGGCATCCAACCCTATTTCCAAGATCCCCAGACTCTCCGAAACAAAACGAAAATCTACAGAGCTTCAAATCATCAAGCCTCTTATTAAATTCATCAAAAATTCACAATTAAAATTTTAGACATTTAGGGTATTCATGGATTAAAGTTTTGCCTTAATATTGTAATTATATTGTTTTGGTTTTGTTTTTATATTGTATTAATTTTGCTTTTTATTGTAGTAATTTTGCTCTTGTTTTCCTTTTCATTGTATTAATTTTGCTTTTGTTTTCCTTTTTATTGTATTAATTTTGCTTTTGTTTTGCATTTTATTGTATTAATTTTGCTTTTGTTTTGCTTTTTATTGTATTAATTTTGCTTTTGTTTTTCTTTTTATTGTATTAATTTTGCTTTTGTTTTCCTTTTTATTGTATTAATTTTGCTTTTGTTTTCTTTTTATTGTATTAATTTTGCTTTTGTTTTGCAATTTATTGTAATAATTTTGCTCTTGTTTTCCTTTTTATTGTATTAATTTTGCTTTTGTTTTCCTTTTTATTGTATTAATTTTGCTTTTGTTTTGCTTTTTATTGTATTAATTTTGCTTTTGTTTTGCTTTTTATTGTATTAATTTTGCTTTTGTTTTCTTTTTATTGTATTAATTTTGCTTTTGTTTTGCAATTTATTGTAATAATTTTGCTTTTGTTTTCCTTTTTATTGTATTAATTTTGCTTTTGTTTTGCAATTTATTGTAGTAATTTTGCTCTTGTTTTCCTTTTTATTGTATTAATTTTGCTTTTGTTTTCCTTTTTATTGTATTAATTTTGCTTTTGTTTTGCTTTTTATTGTAAGACACACACAGACACACAGAAAGACAGACAGACCATTTCACGAAAACCACCTTTTTGAATTCAGGGGACCTCAAAACGTGTATAACGAATTTTTGATATGAATCCAATACTTTCTCTCTCTATAACGTATATAAACATATATAGAGGTAAGAGAAAGTAAAAACGCATTGAAAAATTCCTTATAATAGTCTAGTTCTTTTTTTTTAAGCACGTTTAGACGACCCCCTTAAATTCTAATATTCTCTATATCTAAAGTTGGGGGTGGGGGCAAAACTGATGTAATTTACCCCCAGCACCAAAATCAGATTTTAATAACCCCCTCTACTGTTCTGTTCTTCCTGTGAGAGAGAGAGAGAGAAGGGTGAGAAAGTATTTTTCATTTAGACACCCTCCACCCACCCCCAACATCACCTATACACATGTCGTTTGTTGTTCGTTGGCCACATGTCTAAGGAAACTGAATATCTCCTTGTTTTTTAGGACCTGATTTTTACTCTCCCTTTCATCAAGATTTATATATCTGATTTCCTCTTTTTTTTTTATTTATATTAAAAAAAAAAAAAAAACCTTCAACCCTTTTCCATCTGGCTTGGTTTCCACCCCAAAGGGATGGGAGAGATAAATTTATGACGTTCATTAATATTCGATATTGGAATGTTTGTCTCCTCTTTTTTTTATCAGAATATTACACTTTGCTTGATGATGAGTAACCGATAGATAATGTTTGGGGTTTTGCCAAGCAAAAGGAGGAAATTTACTCTCTTGTCTGTTCTGACATTAGAATTTAATGTATTTTTGATTTCTCAATAATAAATTATTATACGCCGCGTTACAGATGTTTTTATCTGACTCATGTAATATTTATACAAGTGTATGTGTATGTGAAACATAAAATTTCTTTTTTTTGTTAGTTTAAGAAAAAATTTTTAAATTGGTAAACGTTTTTGACTCTAAAACGTTAAAAATATTATGAATAAAACACATGGTAATATGTTTCAATATATTATTTATTTCCAGCTGCAAGTGAAATCATCCAGCTCGTTTTTTTATTTTTTATATAAAAATCTGGTGTGAGTGGTCGCACAGCCTTCGGCAAGAGAAAGTTGTGTGCTGTGTTTGTCACACCAGATTTTTTTGTCGACATATATATTTGGTTTCAGCCGATATTTTAGAATTCAAAATGTAAAATTTATAAGCATGGGAAAATATTTATATTTTGTTACAATGAGAACCATTTCTCCTCTCTCCTATGAAGTACAAGAGTAAAGTGGTCTTTAGGAGATTTCAATGGCAAAATGAGAATATACATTTTAAAGAGCATATAAAAAATAATTGATTTTTGAATTTTAATCAAAATCGTGGGAGCAAATTTTGAGAAAATAGAAAAAAACTGAAAAAGTGCATCAGTAAAGTATTAGTACTCTTTGGTCAATTTTATTGAAAAGCTTCGTGTCAAGTCCCAGGGGGGTGCCTAACTTAAATATAAAAATTCAACTTTCTAGCTTTTTTCGTTTTTGAGATATTTTGTTTACAAACACACAGACAAACAAAGTCAAGAAAACCACTTTTTTTGATTCAGGGGACCTCAAAACGTGTATATCCATCAAAATCTCGACATCAAAATTTTGACATGAATCCAATACTTTATCTCTCTATATATAACATATATACATAGTAAAGAGAAAGTAAAAATTAGCACTCCAATAGTAGATAAGTCAATCTTTTATCCTTCTTAAATCAAGGGCCGATACAAGGAGGATACAATATAACTTGCCAATAATCATTCGTGCAAATCTCTTAATTACTACCAAAATAATTACACTGGTCTGCATGAAAAAAAAAAACTGAATGGAATTTTTTTGACTTTTTCTTATACGTAGTTTTTTAATCACTGAAACTGGGAAAATTAACTAAAACATTCCATTACGTCAGGTATATTTTGTAAAACGCATATTCAGGTCTCTAAAAAAAAAACAGACGTTAAAATTTAAAAAATAAACAAATGGGTGTTAAAAAGTAATGTAAAAACAATCAGCGTTAAAAAAAAATGCCAAGTTTTAACAGCGACGTTAACATGTTGCTTTTATTTCAAAGTTATCAAAATCATAACCTTACTTTTTAGGTTAAACACGACGTTAAAATATTAAAGCCACCCCCTAGACATGGCATTAATTTTTAACACTAAATGTTAACGCTTTGGCTTTAAAGTTTTTATTTGCAGAATGGCTATTTGAGGCAAGGAAGTGATTTTAAATAGCATTTTTTTTTACGCTAACATTACTTTTTAACACCCATTTATTTATTTATTTTTTTAGAGAATAGACCTGAATAAGAGGAAGCAAAAGTGTACTTGTAAATCTAATTCTTAAATTGCCCATCATAGAAATTACCGATCCCCTTATTGTTATTTGGGTTGCCGAAAATACCACGTCCCCCCCTCCCTCCCTGTATGAAAGCAAATCTCTCTTTTAAGTTGGCGTTCGTTGTTCATTGAGCTAAATTTAAATGGTGAGGTCAGTGAGAGAGAGAGAGAGAGAGAGAGACTCGAGTCATGCAATTCTTTCTTAATGACAGAAATAATAATGATTTATGGCTAGAGTGCACTTCCCTTTCCCGATCTATCTATCTTTTGCAATCCTTAATCTAAAAGAAAAGAAAAAAAAAAAAGGAAATTTATTTTAACGTTTCGGTTATGTCACATACGTAGTGTCCTTGGGAAATGGCGTCTGTTAAAGGAAAGAGAGAGAGAGGGAGGAATTATAATGTAAGTAATGACTAAAAAAGAGTAGAGGTACCAACTTCAAAATCTGGTGGGACGACGCGCAAACAATGGGTCGTTTTGATAACTTACCTACCCCAACATTAAAATAGCCTCCCTATGGGGAAATACATGGTGTTTGTCCTTCAGCATTAAAATAGCTGAAGGACACACATCTATTTCCCATAGGAGGCTATTTTAATGTTGGGGTAAATTATCAAAACGACCCATTAAATAAATTGTATATTCTTTGTTGGTTATCTTCTTCTTTTTTCTTTATATATATAATTCTTCTGTACGTGTGTATGTGACTGAACTCCTCCTAAACGACTGAACCAATTATGATGAAATTTTCTGTGTATGTTTTGTGAGAATCCCGGACAGGTTTTGTTTCACAAATAACAATAAGTTAATGAGTAATTAACCGTTAAAATAAGAAAAAAATAAAAATTAGGAGAAATAGTTGCCATGGTAACAAAATATAAATATTTACCCATGTTTACGATTTTTTTATTTATTTACATTTTGAATTCTAAAATATCGGCGTAAATTTTTTGTCTGTGTACCGGGAGAGTCCCGGAAAGGATATGATTCACAAAAAATCTTAAATTCATGAATAATTAACCGTTAAAATAATCCCTATATATAAAAATGAAAAGGGAAAATGTATGTACCATCTATTGCAATAGTATTGAGAATAAAGCCCGGCAGTTAATCAGCCCAAATGGTACACGTTCACTAATATATTAAAAAGATAAATTTTTATGGTAATAAAGGCCGATCGCCCAATTGTCTGCTTTGAAAAGATATTTCTTAGACAGACCAGCTGCCATTTGGGCTGCCTAACTTCCGGGCTTTATTCTCAATATAATTGCAATAGATGGTATATAAGTAGGCGAGCAAGGGGGTCAGGGGGCGCAGCCCCCGCTAACGGAAAGCCCCGCCGAAGGCGGAGCTTTGCGTCTAGTTTCATATATAAATCTCAATCGGTGCAGTAAAATTTTGAAACAACTCAGTTGTTCGTGTTACATTAATTACATTTTTTACAATAGCCTAATTAGATTTTTTTTTTCATTTTTTACATTAATTAGATTTTTTAGGGTCCGACCGAAACAAAATTTTCGGCCGTAACCGAAACCGAAACTTGCATTTCCTATAAAAAATTCATATCATTTTTACCTTTTTTTTTGTTTTTCAAAATTTTTTCAGCCCAGCAGAAAATTTTTTCCCTCCCATGAAAATCATTTTACCTTTTTTTTTTTTTAGGGAGACTAAATTATTTTTTCCGCACCTTTTCCGCTTTTGCAAATCATTTGAACTTTTCTCATCCCATCTTTTCAGACTCAGGTTTCGGCCGGCTGAAACTACGCCCGAAACCAGGATTTTTGACCGAAACTGGCCGAAACCGTAATCGAAACCGAATATTCGGTCGGTTTCTAATTTTTTTACATTTTTAACATTAATTACATTTTCCATTTCTTACATTAATATTTGACAATTTTTACATTAATTACATGTTTTTACAATAATTAGATTTTTTCATTTTTTACATTAATTTTAACATTTTTTACATTAATTACATTTTTTACATTAATTATTGCAATAGATTTATTGACATTTTTTTACATTAATTACATTTTTTACAATAATTAGATTTTTTCATTTTTTACATTAATTTTGAAATTTTTTACATTAATTACATTTTTTATCATCTTGAAAATTTTAAATTATACACTGAAAAAAAAAAACGACCCTGTAAAATTAAAGTGAAATCCCTTTCAAAAATTTTCCAAAAAATTATTCCCATAAATTTTTACAAGAAATCGCCTCAAGTTCTTTTTGACAAAATATTCCCGTAAAAATGAAAAAATTTCCTTTTAAATTTACGTGAAATATTATCAGTGGTTTTAACAAGAAAAACTTTTAAAATTATAATAAGCATTTTCAATTTCGTTTTAACAAGATTTCCCATTGAATTGACGAGAAACGTCATTGACGCATTTTATACGGTGGGAAGGATTTCCATTGATTTGACAAGGTTTTTTGTAGAGATGGAAAAAAGAAGGCATCCCTTTTGGGCCTCCTGAGCGTTTCCTGTAGCTACTCTCTCCATAAGGGTGTAAAATTTCATTTCGAAATTTCGATGTGAAAATTTCATCATAATAAATTATTTTATATACTGTAATGTATATACTCAACACTTTCAACTTTCTAATCGACGCCCTTGAATATATATTCATATGAAAAATAAATATTTTGATTTATATGATATACTTTTATTGCGTGAGTATCTATAATAATAATATTTATATTTCATACTAGATTCGTACCGTCTCATAAATTATTTAGAAATAAAGATAATAATAATAATAATTTTAAAAAAATATTATCTTGACACTGAATTTTTATTTAATTAAAGGGGGGGGGGGGGGGTATTCGTTGGTTATTTAGTAAAAATATAATTAATATTGTGGCGACCACGAGCTACCCGAGCTGGGACAGACAGTCTTTCTGATCTTTGTAAGTCTGTCTCTTCCTTCCTCTTTTCAACTGATGTCAGACCGTGCGGCGGGCCGGCCTGTTCTATCCCTCTTGAGTACAGTGGTCTTTAGAAGATTTCAATGCCAAAATGAGAATAAACATTTGAAAGAGCATCTAAAAAATAATTGATTTTTGAATCTAAAAAAAATAAGAACTTTTTAAGGGGCTACGGGAGCGAAGGTGTCACGTCACGCATGTTTTTCCCGCTAAGATGGCGTTGTGTGTCATAAAAAGTATGCCCAAAAAATCAAGTAATTCAAACATTTACCAAGAGATGTCAGAATGGTAGCTAATAATATTTAATGCATTTGGTTGATTTTCATTGATCTTTTAACAATAAATACTTTATAAATGTTATTATGTATTATGTATCTTTTATAAAAGCATAAAAATATATAAATATAGGCCAATACTAAAAGGATCAGCTGTTAGACTAGCCTGCCATCTATTGCAAGAATGCTGAACTAATTTGACATGTTGATTTTTAAATAAATCATCTAAGCTTATTTTAAAAATGTCTTATTTAATATTGGATTTATTCAATCAATCAATCAATCAATCACATAAAAAACAGGTACATCACGGCTTCCATTTACAGATTGAGCCAAATTGGATGGACAGCCAGTGTGCACGCAGCAATACAGTAAGATCACATAGTCAAATTAAAATTAACATCAGTAATGAAAATCAACAAAATTCAAAACAAATACAGATACAAATACAAATATAGAAGAAAAAAAAAAAAAAAAGTCTCACAACTCCTCCCTTAGGTGATTCCCTAAGCCCCGATATAATACCAAATGAATGTCAATATCCTTACATAGGTCCAGACTATTAAATTGTTCTGGTTCCTGGATCCTGGCAAGAGGATCTCTTTGATTCAAAGTTTTTATATAAAATACATTTTTCATTCTTCCTCTTCCGCCACATTTAAAGTTAATTCTTCCAATCAATTCCGAACTATCTATCATTTCATTTAAAAGTCTATGAAGGAATAATATATCATAGATGGTTAATAATTTCTTTATTGGACTAAGACCAATTATCTTGCATATAATATCATGAGAAAAAAACTTAAAAGTGTCTCATATATCTCCCAAACAAATACCAGACAAATTTTTTCAGAATCTTTCAATATGTGATTAATAATAACAATAAATTCATTTTTAAATTTAAAAAAAAAATTAAAGATTATTGGGGCAGATTGTTTTTTTGTATTTGCTTGATAACAAAAAAATTAATTACGATAATTTTTTAATAAGTCATTAAAAAAATTATAGCTCGATGTCCCAATAATCTCTTTTGAATTTAATTCATTTAAAAAAAAACCGCATTGAAAAATTCCTTATAATAGTCTAGTTTTTTTTTTTTTTAAAGTATGTTTAGACGTCGCTCCTGAACCCCCTGAACAATCAAATGACGTCATTTTCATTAACAATTCTCTTTTACATCATTTTCTTTAATTTTCTGACTAAAACTATTCAATTTTCTTTTTTTATGCCCTCGACTGATTCATTTTCTATCATTTTTAATTCATACTTTTTTTTTCTATAAAATTTCTCAAAAAGGGAGATTTATCCAAATTTTTTTTTTTTTTTTTTTTTAAACATTCACACTTTTTCCTCATTCACACTCACACTCACACACACATTCACACAGTCTTTTCGGCAACTCAGGCCATTTAAGACTTTTACGATATCCGTTATAGAGTTTAATATACATATATGGGGTCCAGGCATTCTTATTTAAGCCATTTGGTATCCAATTGGCTTAAATAAAATCATCGGACTGCCTGGGGTCCGAACCCGCGACGTTTGGTATATGAGGTTAGCACGCTAACCTCTACGCCATGCCCCGAGGGCTATCCAAATTTTTCATTTGTTTACCTTTTAATTGTTTGTTTATCCTAATGTCATTAGGATCAATAATGACATATATCAAAACAAAGGTGGCCATTTTTTTTTCCCTTAAATATCTCAACACAAGGATCTAATTGTGTGAGTAGTTTATTCAAAAAATTTTTTCAATATTTATTTTATAAATTTTTCCAGGTCAAACAATTGCAATTTTGTTCTCGAATCAAATCATCCTCAGGACCTGTACAGATAATTTATTATTATTACATTCAACAATCTGTACAGTTCCTGATAGGGTTTGGAAAAAACCGGAATTTTACGACCCGAGTATTTTTCTTGGACTCTATAACGTCATCTATAAGACTGCAAAATTTCGTCATTCCAACGGAAAGTTGATCAAACAGAGCGAGACAGACGGACGGACAGACAGACAGACACTCCACTGTTATTATATTGATATATAGATTATATTATTGGAAGAAAGGGGAAAAAAGTATAAATAAATTTTTCTCGCTTGGGACGGGAAGCGAACCCGAAACACCAAGCCACTAGAAGCTAATGTCTTCTCTCTGAGTCATGGGTCACGGGCTAATTTATAATTTGAATACAAGGATTACTGTAGAAAAAATTTAAAAAAAAAAAAACCGAATTCGGTTTTTCGAGAAAAACTCGGATTCTCGGTTTTTGAAAATTATCCAAAAAACCGGTTTACCGGTTTCGGTTTCCACCGGAGTCCAAACCCTAGTTCCTGAGAATGATTTGATTCGAAAACAAAATTGCAATTATTTGATCTGGAAAAATTTATATAATAAATATTGAAAAAAATTTTTTGAATAAACTACTCACACAATTAGATCCTTGTGTTGACGAGAGAAGCTGTGGAAAATTAGAAAAAATAACATTATAAAGTCATAAAAAAATACGGGGAGACTATGCCCCCATTGGGGGGGTCTGGGGGGCAAAGCCCCAAATTTACAAGAGCGAGCGAAGCGAAGCGATTGTAAGCTAGTTTTTGAATAATTGAATAATAAATAAGGAGGTTTATATACCACTATTTATTAATAAACTACATATTTATATATAGATAGATTAATTGTCTGAAACATTTCCTTAAGGAAAAGAAAGCAGGCCGTGCAACTAGTTGTTATTAATAATTTAAGATAAGTAGTGTAATGAATTAGATAAGAACGGAACGCACCCCTAAAAGAAAGGTCTCTTTAATTTGCCTTTATATACTATCTGCATAGCTTGCCCTCGGCGTCCCTGTCTGCTTCAAAAGTCCATTCTTACGTAATTTGGCCTTAGCGGTGATGATGTTGTACAAACATTTTCATTAAATTAAAAACAAAAAAACATTCCTTTAACGATTTAAAGTGAGTTTGCGTGTTTATAAAAAGTCATTTTAAGTATAAGTCGAAAATTTTCAATAAAATAGAATTAAACTTTTCTATTTTCTAAATGTATTTTTTTATAATTCTCCTCTTGTAGATTAATCAATATATTTGATTTTAATATACTTCTTTCTCTCTCTTCTATTTTTTAAGTTAATCGGCTTAAAAGATTTTTTTTTTTTTTTTTATTCTACTGTGCTTGCTGTTTGTTATTCTTTATTCATTTAAAATAAAAAAAAAAAAAGTCAAGGATCAAAAACCCCATTCAATTATAAACGTGAGGGCTCCAAATAGAGAGAGAGAAAATTTGAATATAGAAAGGGCAGGCGAAATAAATAAAAGTTTTTTTTTTTTTTTTTTTGTTGTCTTTGAGAAGATTTTGTAAATGTCAGGGCCGTCGAGAGTTTTGCTGCGCTAAGAAATAAATATCTTGAAATTTAAATGCATTCACGTGAGGAAGAGAAGAAAAGAAATAAAAATTTGCGTCTCGAGGTGCTAATTTTGGGAGTTTCCAGGGGCCACAATTTTGAAGCTATCGACCTCAAATTTTTTTTTAAATTAAAGCTATTTAAAATATCTACAACTTATAGAAGCCTTTTTTTTGATTTTCGAAAAAATAAATTTTTTTTTTAGATTAATCGCATTAAATAAAAGATATTTTTAAAAAATTCGCTCTATATCTTATAAATAATTAATTAGTAAACATTGTGTTAAAAAATAATTAATTTTTTACCCTTAATTAATTAGCTGGAATCTTTAAAATGAAATGGAATAAATCCCTTGTATCCCTATGGGAAAAACTAACGCCATCTCTTGCCGCCTCGAGTAACTTGGTAGTCAAAAGTGTTCTAACCGTTTTTCGAGACGCGCACCTTAAAATTGTCGTTTCAATTCTATATTTGAAAAATCTTCAGGCATGTAGCAATTTTAATTTTTTCTTCACATTATTTTATAACTGTTTATTGAACTATAATCAAAAAAACCCACTTGATATCCATTTAATGTATGATCTTTACAGCGGCGTAACCAGCCTTTGAGGGCGGGGGGGGCGAAGCTCAACTAGGGCGCCGATTTTCCAGGGGGCTCCGCCCCTGGACCCCTTGCTCGCCTTCGGCGAGCAAATTGCCCGCCTTCGGCGGGCAAATTTCTTGCATCCAATAATTTTCTCAGCGAATTTGTTTACATGTTTTTTAATGACACCTGTATGAGTTTGTTTTGATTTTTCTTTGCTTTTACGAAAAATGTCGTTTTCTTCTGTGATTATTTCAAAAACTATTCAGTTTTCGGGAAAATATCAAAGAATACAAACTTTTTAAAATAGAGTATTTTATTTCGACGGGCATGCAAATGAAATTTTATTTAAAAATTGCTAGACATTCGTTCATTCATTCACTAAATCTCGGGCGGGAATGGGCGGGTTTGAAAAAATTCCGGGTGGGCTCGGGCGGGCCTGAAGAATGGTAAAAGCCCTTTCATTTTGAGAAAATCGAAAAAAACTGAAAAACTACATCAGTAAAATACTAGTACTTTTTGGCCGATTTTGATTAAAAGCTTATTTTCACGGTCCCGGGGGGTGTTTAACTTAAATATAACATTCCAGTCTCATAGCTCAATTCCTTCATGCTTAAAAAAGTTTTGAATTCCAAAAAATTAAATATTAAGGCTTATACGAATCCTGAGTAAATCTCCACAGCCTTAAAACATCAAAATTTTAATTATAAAGCCTCTATATACGTTATTTATTATTTTTGGAATTAAATTCATTTAAAATAGTAGAATTCAAGTTGTAATATAATTTTAAAAGAAAACAATCAATTTTTTAAGACAATCGATGAAAAGAATATGATAAAATCAGATACGCTGGGCTATATCTTAGAGGCCGTAGGGCGCCTATGCCGGTTTCGGGGGGCGCCAAGGGCTCGATGCGCCTGGGGCGGGGGGGCTCGAGCCCCCCCCTCGCCCCCCTGGTTACGCCACTGGATCTTTACATACAATTGCTTATATCAATAATGATACATTGGAATAAATTAAGGTCCGACCCAGTAGCGTAGCCAGGATTTTTGCTTGGGGGGGGCCAAAAGTTTTATGAACACCCGGGGGGGGGGGAAGAGACCCCACCCCTTCTCCAAGAAACTTAAAGTGGAGAAACTTTTTTTTAGATAGTATAATAATAATTTAAATGAAAAATAATTTTAATAAAAAATTCGTAAATATTGGAGATTTTTTCAATTATTTATAAGTTTTTTTTTAGATTTTAGAATTTATAAAATAATTATTTAAAAAAAAAATCATAAGGGAAAACAATAAGTATTTTTTTGTTTTGGAGAAGGCTTTGGGGGGGGGAAGCCCCCCTGCCCCCCCCCCTGAATACGCCACTGGTCCGACCGAAATCGAATTTAATCCTTAGGTTCGGTCGAAACCGTAATTTGTTTTCTTAAAATTTTCTATTAAAATTCATATCATTTTACTTTTTTTTTTTACTTTCTCCTACCTCTATATATGTTAATATATAGAGGGAGACAGTGGCGGATCCAGAGGAGTTTCTCGGGGAGGGGGGTGAGGGTAATCTGATGTGACTGGTAGCACAGCACACAATTCTTTCTTATTATCGGTAATTTAAAGGTGTATTCTGTAGTTATTTACCAGAATATACATACAAATAAAATTTGTAAGTATTACACTGTAAAAAAAAATCTTAATTTTAGTGTGTTTTTGAATACTAAATTTACAAATTTCCCTTGTAAATGATATCTTCTATGTATTTATCTACTAAATTTACAAATGTATGCGTTCAAATATTTAAAACAAACATTTTAAAATTAGAATTTTCTTCGAAAAATAGAGTATGTATTGTAATTTTACAAACATTGTATAGTATTTTTCGTAAAAATTGTATTTTTTCAAAAGGAGCTTGAAAATTCTAAAATTATCACATAATTGCACTCTAATTTTCAGATGTTATTCTAAAATTACAATACATTTGTAAATGGTTTTTGCAAAGATTTACTAAATTTAGTATGTTTTTGTGTAGGAAATATGCTTCCTAAACAATTGTAAAATTACAAAATATTTTTTACGGTGTAGTTTTTAAAATTTTATATTAAAAATACAATTTTTTTTCCCAAAGAATATTTTTCTCAAGTCTAGGAGATTGGGGGGGGGGTAATTATCTTCCCCCTTGATTAATACAAGCTATTATATTATTTATTATTATTATTTTCTTTATAAGACTTTAGCAATCATTTAGAAAATTGCTCACTGTGGCTAATATTCGCGCCTCCTAAAAGACTAGCCCGCGTCTCACAGTTTGGAAAACGCTGGGTAAGGGAATGACTTATATATATCGACAAAAAAAAATCTGGTGTGACAAGCACAGAACAAAAAAAATATTTGAAAATAATATAAAAGGGCGTGGCTCACAGATTGGATTCAATTTTTTCTAAATAATATCCCAAAGGGTTGAGAGAATTTTGTGTTTTTTTTTTTTTTTTTATTCAATTAGCCGGAAACTGTTTCCATATTCGAATTATGATCACATATTTGGAGAGAGTATTAAACTGGGTGTGGCATTTTAAGGTAGCTGCTCTCTCTCTCTCTCTCTCTCTCTCTCTTCTCTTATTCAATGAACAATCATGATGATTATAAAAAAAAAAATCATCCTCTATAAGCATGCATTATTACTCAAATGATTTCATTTCCGAAAAAGAGAGGGGGGATGTTATTCGTATTCCATTGGCCGAATCAAATCCCCCCCCCCTCTCTCTCTCTATTTAACAACACTCAAATCAATAAATTTAAAAAATTTGACGGTGGCATCATATAACCACTCGAATTAATTTTTAAAGGAAATATATGAACCAATTTTGTTAGGTCACGAAGTAATAGCTGATTATAGAAATTCTAAAAAAAATAGACTATTATATGGACCCTGTTACGCATTAGTGTGTCAAGCGCCAGCTACCGAGATTTGAGAAAATTAAGGGGCTTGGGACCGAAGGTGTTACGCATGTTTTTCCCGCTAAGATGGCGTAGTGTGTCATGAAAAGTATGCCCAAAAATCAAGTAATTCAAAAATTTGCCAAGAGATGTCAGAATGGTAGCTAATAATATTTAATGCATTTGGTTGATTTGCATTGATCTTTTAACAATAAATGTTATTATATATTATGTATCTTTTATAAAAGCATAAAAATATATAAATATAGGCCAGATATAGGCTAATACTAGATCGGCTGTTAGACTAGCCTGCCATCTATTGCAAGAATGCTGAACTAATTTGACAGTTGGTTTTTAAATAAATCATCTAAGCTTATTTTAAACATTTCTTAATTAATATGTGATTAATAATAACAATAAATTCAATTTTAAATTTAAAAAAAAATTAAAGATTATTGGGACAGATTGTTTTTTTGTATTTGCTTGATAACAAAAAATTAATTACAATAATTTTTTAACAAGTCAATTATAGCTCCATGTCCCAATAATCTCTTATGAATTTAATTCATTTAAAAAAAAACCGCATTGAAAAATTCCTTACAATAGTCTAGTTTTTTTTTTAAGTACGTTTAGACGTCGCTCCTGAACCCCCTGAACATTATTAAAGTTTTTTGTTTTCATTGGATTATATATAATTTTTTTTGTCAATTGTGCAAGTAACATTAAATATAAATTTTTTTAGGACATATTTCATAAAAAATACTATTAATTATAGCATTTGAAACAATATTCCTTGCTTAACTCAATTTTTAATTTTTTTTTTGGCGCTTGACACACTAATGCATAAGAGGGTACATATATTAGAGAATATTTTTAGAATTTCTTCTTCGCCCTCTGGACTCCCCTCAGATGGCTCGGGCCCGCCTGCGGCGGTAATTTTTGAATTATAACCTAAAATTATTTTATTTATTATCAAGAGACTTTGAAGCATTTTTACAAATTGCAAATTGGACTTAGAGAATTTTGCAAAAATAATTTTTTATATTTTATTGTTTTTCTCTAAATTAGTCGTATTTTTAGAGATAATTTATGAATATATGCCAGAATTACAGTATTTACTTGCACAATTGACAAAAAAAATGATATATAATCTAATCAAAACAATTTAAATCAGAAAAACTTTAATGTTGATTTTCTCAAAACTCGGTAGCTGGCGCTTGACACACTAATGCGTAACAGGGTCCATATAATCCAATGAAAACAAAATACTTTAATGTTAATTTTCTCAAAACTCGGTAGGTGCGCTTGACACACTAATGTATAACAGGGTCCATATATAAAACCCGCTTTTGATTTTATATTTCCTCAATGTTCAGAAGACAGTGGCCCTTAATAAACAAATAAAATATTTCAAATTCAAATAAAATAAAAAAAAAATTCAGAGTGGGATAGAGAGAGAGAGAGAGGGCAAGCACCGCCTTGTGTGTTGTCCTTGGCTTGCGAAAAATGCTCTCTTCTCTTTCCCCCTCCCCTCGCGTGTGGTTGAAACAAAAAAAAAAGAGAGAGAAGCTGGCAAACAAATCAAGGCCAAATATTTGGCCCGAGTCCATTATCAACAACAACAACAACATATACGTATTTCCCGGTTAATAAGACAAGTTCCTAATTCGGCCACCATGTGGCAGCACCGAACCGAGATGGGGTGAACAAAAGAAGAGGGGAGAGAGAAAGAGAGAGAGAAAAAATACCTAGGGGAAGTATAAAAAATCAATCTTTTTTTCTGGGCGGTGCTTTAGCAAGGGTGTGGTTGGTGAAAATGGTTGGTGGTGGGGGGAGAGAGAGAGAGAGGAGAAGGAGAATAAAAACCTCTTGGTGGGGGGAGGGGGGGGGGGGGAATATCTGCATTTGAAAAAGGAAAAAAAAAGAGTGAATAGAGGGATCCTCTTGAAATTTGGTATCTATACAATTTCTTATATGCTTAGTTAGTGAATATTTTTTTTTTGTGTTTTTTTTTTTTTAATAAAAAAATTATTGGTGTGACTAACAGCACATTGATGGAATATAAAAGATATTCTCTTATCTATATACCATGCCGGCTTTAGGATTTTAGCGCCCCGATTTAGAACAGTAATTGACGCCTTACAACCAGGGGCGTATATAGAAATTTTTTTCGCGGAGAGCGGGGGGAGGGAGGCCTGAACTCAAAAATTTTTCTGCGGGAAATTTTTTTTTTAAAGAAACAAAATTTTTGCCGCCCTTCAAAAATTTTTTTCTTAAAAAGACCTTTTTTTAATCTATCTTAATGATACTGTAATTTATTAAACATTTAATATTAAATATTCTATATATTTCTATGTAAAAATGAAACACACATAAAAATCATTTTAATCAAATTAATACAAATAAAATAAAGACAAAAATTCAATTAAGGTGTGGTGGCTATGATGATAATTCAGAGAGGAAGGGCAGAGGCAGCCATAAGGAAATAATTCTGAATGCTAGAACAATTTTCCGGAGACGTTTCGGTGCATTTATTAGTGCTCCATCTTCAGTCCTTTCTATAATAGGACATACACATCAATATAAAAATCTGGTGTGACTGGCGCACAGCACACAACTTTCTCTTACCTTCGGTAATCGAAAGTTGTGTTCTGTGCTGTCCCAGATTTTCGTGTCGAAATATATTTAGTTCCCGACAGTACGGAACATATGAATTCAGATGTAAAATTTATAAGTTTGGGAAAATATTTATATTTTGTTACCATGGCAACCATTTCTCCTATCCTTCCCTATGAAATACAAGAGTAAAGTGGTCTTCAGAAGATTTCAATCGCAAAATGAGAATATACATTTTAAAGAGCATCTAAAAAATAATTGATTTTTGAATTTAAAAAAAAATCGTTGGAGCAAATTTTGAGAAAATCGAAAAAAACTGAAAAAGTGCATCAGTAAAGTGCTAGTACTCTTTGGCCGATTTTGATTAAAAGCTTATTTTTCCGGTCCCGGGGGTGTTTAACTTAAATATAAAATTTCAACCTCCTAGCTCAATTCCTTCATGCTTAAAATTGAACACACACACACCCACCCACCCACCCACCCACAGACAGACCATGTCGCGAAAACCACTTTTTGGATTCAGGGGACCTCAAAACATGTATATCCATCAAAATCTCGTCATCGAATTTTTGACATGAATCCAATACTTTTCTCTTATATATATTACATATATACATAGGAAGAAAGTAATATACATGTATATATCAAATATAATGTAACAATATGAAATAACTTAAAATTGTTTTTTTTGTGCTCAGAGTTAGTCTAAAATTGTTTGATATATACATATGTCTTTAATTGGTTACAATTGAACATGTATATTGTTGAACTGGCATACAATGTTTGACAAGTGTACCAAACGTGGTAAGGGCACACTGAGCGCAAATCGGTGGATCCGTGGTTCGACTCCCGGCGGCACACCCTTACATCTTTTTTCGGTTACATGAAGTAATATCTAATTGTATATATAGTACTCTTTGGTCGATTTTGATTAAAAGCTTTTTATGATTCAGGGGACCTCAAAACGTGTAGATCCATCAAAATCTCGACATCGAATTTTTGACTTGAAACCAATACTTTCTCTCTCTATATATTAACATATATATATAGAGGTAAGAGAAAGTAAAAAGATATGTGTGTGTATATATATATGTATATTAATTGTGTGAAATCTTATGGCACATGATTAAAGATCCGACGGAGGCGGGTCCGAGCCAAATGGGGGGTGGTTGGCAGGCGACGCAGCTAGTTTATTAAAATTTCTAATAAGAGTCGTTTAGAAATAAACTTCTTGGAGGTCCGAAATAATAATCTCGTGCTTCAAATGCATTTGTCTATTGAAATTTAGAAGGAAACATTATTTATTTGATGAGCAAGATAAAATTTAACTTTCGAAAAAAAATAAAAAGGGAAATAAATAAAAAAAAAACTTTAACCGGTTTTTACGGGTCACCTGGAGTTGGTTGGGCAGACATTTCGGGATTCCAGGTGTTGATGTGTGTAAATCATCCATCCTGAAGGACAACAACTACTTTAATTTAGAGGGGATACTTGACTGGCCTACTTGCTACATTTCGCGGTACAAAGAAAAAAAAATATATTAAAAATCTGGTGGGACCGACGCACTACCTTCGTTCATTGAAAGTTGTGTTCTGTCCTTGTCATGTCGACATTTTCGGGAAAATTTATAAAAAAAAAAAAAAATAGAAAAATATTCGCCCCCCTGGATCCCCCTCAGCTGGCTTCGGGCCCGCCTGCGGCGGACCCTCGCCTTTTCTTCTTAATTATGAAAAGAAAATTATTATTATTCCATTCCAATCCAGTGCCTGCTTGAGGATTTGTTTACATTCATGGAATACACAATTGAAAAGAATACATAAATATTTCTCTATACATTTCCTATGGGAGAAATCGTAACTTTAAGAATTAATAACTCAAAAAGTTATAAGAATTTCGGGATGAAAATAATTTTGCTGTAATCCCGAGAAGGTTCTCTTTATGCATATAAAATTTCATTTCAAAATTCCAACGGGAAGTTGCCTAAATAGAGCGTGACAGAGCGACAGACAGACAGACGGACATTAGCGAATTATATACGGGTGTATATATAGATGGGGAGGCTGAAAAAAATTCCTGAAAATCCCATAGGAAAGCATTGGGCTCTATCTCGCCTAATCAAAAAAATAATAAAATTAAATTGCGAAAAACTTTTTCGTTCATGCCTCCCTTACCTGCCACTATAGGCACATGATTTGTAAGACGTCACGTCAAAAATGGAGTCATTTAAGGAACGCGATTTAAAAAAAAATAAAAATAAAGGATAAAATTTTGTATGGAAAATTTCTCCTGCTTTTTTCATTGGAAATTCCGGCTTGGTTGGCAGTACTGGTACTAGTACTCTTTGGCCGATTTTATCTAAAAGTTTACTTCCGCGTCACAGAGGACATCTTAACTTAAAATTCAAATTTCAAACTCTTTTCTTTCTTGCTTTGAATATTGACACAGGCAAGCCCATAAAAATAGAATTTTTAAGGGAGAATGGAAGCGAAGTGGTTAAGCATCTTTTTCCCGATAAGAGGGCATACTGTGTCATAAAAAGTATGCCCAAAGATCAAGTAATTCAAAAATTTGCCAAGAGATGTCAGAATGGTAGCTATTAATATTTAATGCATTTGGTTGATTTTCATTGATCTTTTAACAATAAATACTTTATAAATGTTATTATATATTATATATCTTTTATAAAAACATAAAATATAGGCTAATACTATATCGGCTGTTAGACTAGCCTGCCATCTATTGCAAGAATGCTGAACTAATTTGACAGTTGGTTTTTAAATAAATCATCTAAGCTTATTTTAAAAATTTCTTAATTAATATGTGATTATTAATAACAATAAATTCATTTTTAAATTTAAAAAAAATTAAAGATTATTGAGACAGATTGTTTTTTTGTATTTGCTTGATAACAAAAAAATTAATTACGATAATTTTTTAATAAGCCATTAAAAAAATTATAGCTCTATGTCCCAATAATCTCTTATGAATATAATTCGTTTAAAAAAAAACCGCATTGAAAAATTCCTTATAATAGTCTAGATTTTTTAAAAGTACGTTTAGATGTCGCTCCTGAACCCCCTCTACAAAATATATTATTAACATACATAGGCAAGAAATAATTATCGTCTTTTAAAATTTTTATCTAGCGATTAAACAGAAAAAGAAAATGATGGATGATAATTGAGAAATTTATTTGAAATTCAAATTTCTTTAACTCACTTCATATAATTAATTAACACAACCATAGAACATGTTTGTATTTTTTTTAACATGTGCATTTCTGTATTTTAAAAATATAAGCGGTGTATTATTAAATGATGTATTCATGTATCTAAGTATAAATAATCAATAATAAAGAGATAAATAAACAAACCAAAGAATGAATATCTACGGTGTCTAACAAGTTAAATCACCATCTACCTACATGCACTATCTGCTAAAAAAAAAGTTTATTTATTTTTTTCTTAAGGGGGTTCAGGAGCGACGTCTAAACGTACTTTAAAAAAAAACTAGACTATTATAAGGAATTTTTCAATGCGGTTTCTTTTTAAATGAATTAAATACATAAGAGATTATTGGGACATCGAGCTATAATTTTTTTAATGACTTATTAAAAAATTATCGTAATTAATTTTTTTGTTATCAACAATCTGTCCCAATAATCTTTAATTTTTTTTAAATTTAAAAATGAATTTATTGTTATTAATAATCACATATTAATTAAGAAATTTTTAAAATAAGCTTAGATGATTTATTTAAAAACCAACTCTCAAATTAGTTCAGCATTCTTGCAATAGATGGCAGGCTAGTCTAACAGCTGATCTCCAAATAGCCTATATCTGGCCTATATTTATATATTTTTATGCTTTTATAAAAGATACATGATATATAATAACATTTATTGTTAAAAGATCAATGAAAATCAACCAAATGCATGAAATATTATTAGAGCAATATTATTATGACATTTCTTGGCAAATTTTTGAATTTTTGGGCATACTTTTAATGACACACAACGCCATCTTATCGGGAAAAACATGAGTAACACCTTCGCTCCTGTTCCCCCTTAAGAGCACTATTTGATATATGGTATTTCTAAAAAAAAAATTATTTTAATCAAATTGAAATAAAACAAATAAGTTTATATGTATACTAGTAGCGAAGCCCGTCCGCGCCGGGCTCTCCTATACATTAATTATTTAACATACGAGTGGTTCAAAACAAAAGTGGACCAAGTCCAAAAGTAAACAATTTTCTCATTTTTGCCTTTTTTTGGATGGTAAATTATGGCAGTTACTCGTATTCGGTGTAATAATGTAATCATGTCCGAATTTCAAAACAAATCCTCCAGAGTGCAGCAGTTACTTAATGCAAAAAAAAAATATATAAATCCAAAAATATGAATTTAAAATTTAAAATGTTTACTTAGATAAAGTATAATTTTGATTGCTGAAATGTAAAAGAAAAATCTGGTGTGACTGGCGCACAGCACACAACTTTCTCTTACCTTCGGTAATCGAAAGTTGTGTTCTGTGCTTGTCTCACCAGATTTTTTGTGTCGACATATATTTAGTTCCCGACAGTACGGAACATTTGAATTCAGATATAAAATTTATAAGTCTGGGAAAATATTTATATTTTGTTACCATGGCAACCATTTCTCCTATCTTTCCTATGAAGAACAAGAGTAAAGTGGTCTTCAGAAGATTTCAATTGCAAAATGAGAATATACATTTTAAAGAGAATTTATAAATTAATTGATTTTTGAATTTAAAAAAAAATCGTTGGAGCAAATTTTGAGAAAATCGAAAAAAACTGAAAAAGTACATCAGTAAAGTACTAGTATTCTTTGGCCGATTTTGATTAAAAGCTTATTTTTCCGGTCCCGAGAGATGTTTAACTTAAATATAAAATTTCAACCTCGTAGCTCAATTCCTTCATGCTTAAAATTGAACACAGACACACCCACCCACCCACAGACAGACCATGTCGCGAAAACCACTTTTTTGGATTCAGGGGACCTCAAAACGTGAAGATCCATCAAAATCTCGACATCGAATTTTTGACATGAATCCAATACTTTCTCTCTATATATATATTACATATATACATAGGCAAGAGAAAGTAAAAATCTGGTGTGACTGGCGCACAGCACACAACTTTCTCTTACCTTCGGTAATCGAAAGTTGTGCACTGTGCTTGTCACACCAGATTTTTTGTGTCTACATGTATTTAGTTTCCGACAGTAGGGTACATTCCATTTTCAAGATGTAAAATTTATAAGTATGTCAAAATATTTATATTTTGTTACCATGGCAACCATTTCTCCTATCTTTTCTATGGAGTACAAGAGTAAAGTGTGCATCAAAAAATTTCAATGACAAAATGAGAATATACATTTTATTGAAGATCTAAAAAATAATTGATTTTTGAATTTTAAAAAAAATTTGAAAGGTTATGTTTGCCGAGCAGGGTTTTTTATTTTAAATTGAAATGTTTAAAACAATAAAATGATTGTCTTCTGCTGAAATATAATAAATTCCGTGAGCCCTTTTTAATAAAAATTTCTAGTTTTGATAAAAATAGGCCTTAGAAAAAAATGGTTGACCTCAATCCCTATTTTTCTTTCCTCTCCAACTTCCTAGCATTTTTATTCCTGTCTCCTCCTTCTTTTTTTCTTAAATTAGAACATCGAAGGCATAATTTAGTGAGATTAGATTTGGCAGTTAAAGAAAGAGAGGTTCCCGGAAGTTGGCGACCTGGGCGTCACTAATGAGGCCAGTTGAAGCTCACCTCTACCTCACCGCAATGGGTACCTGGTAATCGCAATGAGAGGAATCCGACGACAGAAGGGGTCAGTCCCCGTTTCTTTTTCCTTCAATTGCAATGCCACCAGACAAGTTCTTTGCCAGCGGAACAAGTGCATTCCCCCGACCCATTTCATCACACCACCAATTAACAGGACTTCTCTTTCATAGTTTCAAAATTAAAATGGAATTTATACCGATAATGTCTTTCTCGTCTGGCGAGATCTTTAATTAAACAAAAATGCAAACATTCAAGTTGAACATTTACACCAAGATTAAAAAATAAGAATATGATAGCAATTATTAAAATAAATAATTTTCGAATAAATAAAAATGAAAAAATATGTTTATTTAAAATGCAGGTTGCTTCACTTCTAGTCAACTAATAAACTTATCCGACCGATAGCAAACAAGAACACGCTAAAGTCCGAGTAAAAATGAGTTTTTTCACCCTATCTGATGTATATGGAAAATTTTGTGAAGTTAGCAACGAAATAAAAGGAATTATTTATAAAAATTATTAAAATTTTTTTATTAATAATGCCTTTATTTCGTTGCTAGCACTCTAGTCAACTAATAAACTTATCCGACCGATAGCAAACAAGAACACGCTAAAGTAAAAAAAAAATAGAATTTTTTCACCCTATCTGAATATGGAAAATTTTTGTGAAGTTAGCAACAGGAAATAAAGGCATTATTAATAAAAATTATTAAAAATTTTTTAACAAAAATTTATTTCAATTGAATTAGATACCAATCAATTGAAATATAAATAGGGACGGAGTCTAAATAGCCTCCGATGCCGAAAAAGACTTTAAAACGAATTAAAAAGAAACTTTTGATCTGAGCTAGTTATTTAATCCTCTGATTAGTTTAATTAGAATATGAAAAAGACTCGAAAGTTATAGTCAACTAGCTTTTCCGAGAGGATAAAAAATTTCTGTTTTAATGTTAACCAGACAATGAATCAAAGAGTCGTAATAAGAAATTTGACCCACAATTTGCATTAATAATTGATATCGCGATTTTAATTAAAATTTTTTGAGCAGTTTTGAGAAAATTGAAATAAAAAATTTTAAATATATAAAATTAAATAAACTGTTGGATAATTTAATTTAATACTTTAGTATAATGATACCAATTAGAAAATTAAATACCAAATTCGGCTATAAGATTGTTACAAAAAGAACAAAAATTTTTTTAGATACAAATTTTCTCTTGAAATCTCAACATAGTTTGAATAATAATATTTAGTCAAAGCGTCCTTTGAATAATCTCTTTCAAGAACAGAAAAATTAACTAATTTCAGTCAGGTCCACAGACGAGAGGGGGACAAATGGGATAAATTCTCGGTTTCCTCTAAATTTCAAAAATGCATAAATACCAAATAAAAGAAAAATTCCAATAGATTGCCAAAACTCTTAAAACCTCAAGGAAAAAAAAATATTTTAAAAATATTTTCATCAAATTTTTCCCTCAGATAGAGTATTTAGGCTGAACGCACACCAATTGAGCAAAATCTGGTGTGACTGTTGCACAGCATCAAAATCGTTAGAGCGAATTTTGAGAAAATCGAAAAAAACTGAAAAAGTACATCAGTAAAGTACTAGTACTTTTTGGCCGATTTTGATTAAAAGCTTATTTTCTCGCCCTAGGAGGGTGTCTAACTTAAATATAAAATTTCAACCTCCTAGCTCAATTCCTTCATGCTTGAAATTGAACACACACACACACACAGACAGACACACAGACAGACAGACCATGTCGCGAAAACCACTTTTTTTGGATTCAGGGGACCTCAAAACGTGTATATCCATCAAAATCTCGACATCGAATTTTTGACATGAAACCAATACTTTCTCTCTTGTATATATATTAACATATATATAGAGGTAAGAGAAAGTAAAAACCGCTCATGGGAAAAACGTTTTTGACGAATCGTGTCTAAAACTGTTTTTTTATTCAATGCTTTTCTATGGGTCAATGCACACCGAGGAGGCTATTAAAAAATATTTTTTTTGGGGTGTGTGGGTTGGTAAAGTTTTGTGAAACGTCTTTGATCAATCAGTGTGCATTGGCATAGAGCAAAATGTTTTGCTATTAAACAAAACGTTTTGCACAATTGGTGTGCTGAACGCCTTAATTGAAAAAAAAAATTAAAAAAAGATTTTTTCCTTCAGAAGTAAAAATTTGAATTTAAAATTTAAATATTTTTTTTTTTTGCGGGAGAGTGCCGGTATTAAAATTCGGCCCAAGGGCACGAAATGGTTCTCTGCGACCCCATATACCAAATCAAAATCAAAATTAGTTGTTTATTCTTTAAGTTAAAAAAAAACAATTATTCAAAAAAAAAATTATTATTATTATTATTATTATTATTAAAATACGGCCCAAGGGCCCGAAATGGTTCTCGGCGGCCCTATATACCAAATCAAAATCAAAATTAGTTGTTTATTCTTTGAGTTAATTATTTCCAAAAAAAAAAAAAAAAAAAAAAAAAAATATAGTCAAAGCATGAAACAATAAAAGATGTTTTTAGTAAATTATAGTTGTCTGCTTTATAAATTATTTCATTAAAGAATGAGTTCTTCTGAGAGCGGCAACAAATCCGCAAGTTTTCTTCCTTCTTTTTTCTACTTAGAAGAGAACACTCTACGCGGGACTCTCTCGATATAGCAATTAATTGAACACAACTCGACTTTTTCCCTTCGTGTTGCTCATTGACTCTCCTGACCACTTGTATCTACCAATATAAATACCAATACCATTCTTTTTCTTTTATTTATGATATTACAATCAAACCTACTCTCTTTGATCTTTTTTTTTTAAAAACAAGCAATTCGCTTGCTGCCCTCGTGAGTTGAATTTACAACTTTTACTAGCATTTTTAATTACCATGGGAATTTTATATTATATAAAAAAAGGCCATGTTCTTTTATAGTAATAGGTTAAATGCTTTATTATTATTATTATAAGTTATATTGATCAAATTGTCTTGTCAAAGAAAAGGAAATTATAAAAAAATTAATCGAAATAATTCAAGTATTCAATTGTTAAGTAAAAAAATAAGAAAAGTGAAAAAACCAAATCTATAGGCTATGTGTATTTCAATTGTATTTTAAATGTTGATTGTTTGAAATAAACTATGGTTATTTTTCAAAATTTTAATCTCATATTTGGGTATTTTATACACAAATAAATAAATAAAAAATTTCATAAGAATTAGAAAAATTTTTTAAAATGTGTAAAGTTCCAAAAGGGGATTGAGTGGAAATTAACATGCAAATCCCCATAGGGATTTTTTATTGGCTCTATGGATCGAAGAGCCGAAAAATTGAATTTAAAAAAATCTGAAATATTATATAAAGTAAAGTGTACTTCAAACAATTTTCACGAAAAATTTTACTGATATACTTTTGAAAGAGCATCTAAAAAATAGTTGATGCTTAGTGAATTTTAAACTGGAGGATTGTGTTTATATGTGGGGTTTCACTGGGTTATGTGAGTAAAAACAAACAAATATATATTGTACTCGATATATTTCGGGATAATATCCCCGAAATATACCCTTTGTTTTTTTTTACTCACATAACAGTGAAGCACATAAACGCAGCCTCAGTTTAAAATGTTTCACCTAAAACCTACACCTACAATCTCTAAAACTTAATTATGAATTTTAAAATCAAAATCGTTAAAAGACAATTAAATATAAAATTTCAACCTCGTAGCTCATTTCCCCTTCATGCCTTAAACCATCAGACTCAGACACAAAGACAAACAGACAGACAGACCAGTTTGCAGGACCCACTTTTTTGGACTCAGGGGACCTCAAAACATGTATTTTCAACAGAATATCGACATCCAAATTTTGACATGAAACCAATACTTTCTCACTATATAGACTATTACATAATATATAGTCAAAAGAAGAAAAATTAATTCGATAAAATCAGCAAATTGAATCTTTCAATCCAATTCTATTTCAAATAGAAACCAACAAAGACGC
>JAKCPI010025051.1:0-22060 GCA_023213315.1 Euborellia annulipes
TTTTGACCGCCGCACATAGGAGTATTTGAAGTAAAAACCCGATCAAAATAGAAAAACTCAAAATGGATGCTTCTTTATATACTATAATCGGTTTATTGGAATCAAGGACGGATCCAGAGGTGTTTCTCGGGAGGGGGGGTAACCTGGTGTGACTGGTCGCACAAGACAATTTTTTCTTAATTTCGGAAAATTTAAAGGCGCATTCTGGCCAATTATTTATTATTTTCCTTATATAAGAATATAAATACGCGTACAAATAAAATTTTACATTAAAAATAAAATTTTTTTCGAAAAAAAGTATTTTTTTTTTCATATCTCGTGGAGGGGGGTTATTACCCCCTTTACACCCCCCAACCCTTCCGGTTCGGCTACCTGGTCATAACATCACTCGGAACCCAGTCATTGTTTCAACTGCTTGTCTTGGTTCTAGGCGCTCTCATTTTCGTTAGTCAGTTTTTTGTGCAAAATGTCTTCATGTGGTGGTCAACAGAAAAAAAACGACTTGAATGTGGAAATTGAAGGTATGCTCTCTATATTACAGTATATTTGATTCAGTTTAAACGTAATTATCACTGTTTTTTATCAATATCAAAAGTCGCTTTTTTTGAACATTTTTTTAAAGAAAATTTCAGACAAATTAGTGTTTTTGTTTATGTGTCGCGGCTTGTCGCCTCAAACTTTTTATCTGGGCATAAAGTTTAGTCCTTTAGGATGTAGAAACAAGAAAAATATATCCCCCCATCTCACCCTATATTTTCTTATAGTATTTTTACGTGAACGAGGGACTCCGTTCTTCGGGAGGACATGAAGTTAGTTGAATCAGTCTTTCTTTCATCAAATTCATTTTTTCTTCTATTTTTTTTTCCTTTGAACTCTTTCAAAATATCATAGAACTCATTCTGGTAATTTTTTAACTCTTCCCAAAGGATCTATAACAAAAGAAAACTAAAATTATACTAAATCGATTTAATGAATTTCTGTTCCCTCGTTCACTTTAAAGTCTAATAAAAAAATATGGGGTGAGTCGGGGTGAAATGTTTTTCTTGTTTCTACATCCTAAAAGACTAAACTTTATGCCCATATAAAAAGTTTGAGGCGACAAGCCGCGACACATAAACAAAAACACTAATTTGTCTGAAATTTTCTTTAAAAAAATGTTCAAAAAAAGCGACTTTTGATATTGATAAAAAACAGTGATAATTACGTTCAAACTTAATCAAATATACTGTAATATAGAGAGCTTACCTTCAATTTCCACATTCAAGTCGTTTTTTTTCTGTTGACCACCGCATGAAGACATTTTGCACAAAAAACTGAGTAAAGAAAATGAGAGCGCCTAAAAACAAGACAAGCAGTTAAAACAATGACTGGGTTCCGACTGTCATTGTGACCAGATAGCCGAACCAGAAGGGTCAGGGGGCTGGATTCCAATAAGCCGGTTATATTAGATGAAGAAACATCCATTTTGGGTAGCATTAGGTAAACTTTGAGTTTTTCTATTTTGATCGGGTTTTTACGTCAAATACTCCTATGTGCGCCGGTCAAGTGAACCTCAGTCAACATTTGACCGCAGTCAAATCTAGTTCCGTAGTATAAAAAAAATGAACTCCGGTCCCATGACCGAAGCTCATACCATTGACAAACTCGCCTGTTGCTAACTTCATATTTATTTTGAATTCATTTTTATGATTTTTGAGATGCTGTCAGCTTGCTGTTTTAAAATTATTGCTAAGATGGCCAAATTTAAACATCAGTAAAGGGGCACATATAAAAATATAAATAAATCGAAACACCATTGACCAGGGAGGGGGTTCTTGATTAAAAATTAGTTATATATGGAGCAACAAAAATTTCCAGAGAACGCAAAAATATTGTAATATTTTTTTTTTTTTTAATTTCAACAAAAAAACAATTTACAAATATAATACAAAAAAAAAATGGTATTATTTTATTTTGGCATCTTTCTCATTTGAGTGAATTTTTTTTAGTTGATTGCTGTCAAAAAACACGTTTAGCCACTATCAATTATAGTTTATAATATATATTCCGTCAAATCCGATTTGTCGACTCCTCACAATCAGGCAATCATATCAAACATAATAGTAGACACGATTACAAATATATTATTTTATTCGAATAACTTTTCTTTTTAAAAGAAAAAAAAAAAAAAAGGATAGAAAAAGGCCTGAGGACTAAAGCTTTTTGCTAAAAAATAAATAATATATATAATAATATTATTTTTTATTTATTAATATTTATTCCCTTATTATTAATATAAAATTTATTATTATTATTTTGTGAATATTTATAT
Organism: Euborellia annulipes; assembly: GCA_023213315.1. NCBI lineage: Eukaryota > Metazoa > Arthropoda > Insecta > Dermaptera > Anisolabididae > Euborellia > Euborellia annulipes. The sequence continues at coordinate 2,312 of JAKCPI010025051.1, forward strand.
AATTTTAAAATTTTACCAACATTACTAACTATTATTTATACTTTAAATTAAAATATATTGTCAATTTTATAATAAACTGTATTTTTACTTTGTTTGGTATTTATATTTTTGTTTATGTATTTAAAAATACGTGATCACATATGGCCAGCTGTCAAAATTGGCTATTTGAACTCCGGTCAAAAATTTGACTGGCCGAATTCGGCCGGTCAAGTTGAACCTCGGTCAAAGCTGATTTGACTGGCGGTCAAGTTTTATACTACGCAATTCTCGGTCAAATCGCCTGTTGACCGAGGTTCAAACTTTGAACTAGCTTTATACTATCGGCCCTCAGAGACTTTTTTTGAAAAATATGTCTTTTATGACCGATTTGTTACAAATATTTACTTTTTCTAACCTCTATATATGTTAATATATAGAGAGAGGAAGTTCAAGTAAAAAATTCGATGTCGAGATTTTGATCGAAATACACGTTTTGAGGTCCCCTGAATTCAAAAAAATGGGTTTCGCGACATATTGAAATTTGAATGTATCGTACTGTCGTAAATTAAATATATCTCGAAACAAAAAAATCTGATGTGACAATCTTGTGTGCTATGCGTTCAGTCACATCAGGTTTTTTAATATAATATGCTTTTTTTTGTTTTACATTTCTTTAAGGCCTTTTTCGGCATCCGATGTCGTTTAGATCTTGCCCCTATTTAATTCAATTTATTTATATCCATTTCATTTGAAAAACATTTTGATGCTAACCCTTCAACTTTCGCTCCAGAAGCTACCTAGTCATAGCTCCAGAGTGAAACAACCTGAGATAAGAAAAAAAATTGTTTATCTCTCTATTGTCGTCCCCTTGATCTCATACTTTGATGCACCCAGCAAATGACTCACAAGCAGCTCTGGAGTGAACATTTCCCTATCTTCAGAAAAATTTAATAATATAATGAAATCTTATATCTTTACATATGGACCATGTTATGCAATGGTGTGTCAAAGACGTGTATATCCATCAAAATCTCGACATCGAATTTTTGACATGAATCCAATCCTTTCTCTCTATACATATATATTTATACATATATACATAGTTAAGAGAAAGTAAAAAGAATATAGGAGTAATAGACCCTTTTGCTGTCCCCAGGCGGTACCCTCGCTTGAACTCAAGAGCCTTTCTTTTAACATCTGAACACATGCATATCCTAAATTGGCAGCAAGGCAAGCATTGGGGCCCAGTGGGCTCAGCCTATATAAGTATGAATGTAGTCGACAAGGGACAATACGGAGAGGAGATTCAAATGTTGGCAGGCTAGTCTGACAGCCGTAGAGCACTAAAGATATAGGTATTCTCATCCGTCATTTTTGGCCCTTTGGCGAGCAGAAACAGCAGAAAGCATATGATAACCAAGATTAGTAGGCTCTGTCTAATTAATTTTAAGGTTCTTAGATGATTATTTTATTTAAGAATATATCATTAATCACTTAGTTAGCTTATTTCTTATTTAAGTTCCTTTTTTTAAATCATAATTTATATACTTTCATTGATAATAAAAGTCTTGTAAACTATTTCAAAACTTAACCTCAATACTTATTATTCTAAACGATGCCCTGTTGTGCTGCTATTAATTTCAAATAAGCATAAATAGAGAGAAAAATAAATACACTACATAAGAAATCTATTTTTTTTCTATCCATTTCAGTGAGTGAGTTCTTCAGTTTAATTTACACTAGCCGCACCGCCCGTCTTCGGCTGACTTCGCGTCTAGCTAGGGGGGGGTACTCCCCCTGGACCCCCGCCAGCTGGCTCGGGACCGCCTGGGGCGGACCCTCGCCTTTTCTTAATTATGAGAAACCTTCTGCTGTCTAGACAGGGGGGCTATGCAGCGCTCTCTGATGGGAGAGAACTTTATAGTAAAGATTAGCCAGCGCGGTTATTTCGGTATTTAAGGTCGGTTCTTTTTTAGATTAAAAAATGTTCATCAAGAATATTTTAAAGAACTTGCAGGGATCCGAGAGTCAGTCTTAGGGTAAGGATCTTCCTTTCTTTTAACTATTTGCAGGGATTCCTAATTGTTTCGGTCCGGTGATTAACTGCGCTATTTTGTGATTTAACGATTTTTTTTTTTCAACTTAAATCCCTGCACATTTCTATATTTTATAGATTCCTTTTGATCTAATTTATCTTTAATTAACATCAAATAAGTGATATTTAAATGCAGGGAATAAACGGGAAGGGACATCACGTAGTAAAAAAATGGAGTGTTTAAAAAGGCCGATACAGCGACCCCCTTTTGGGGGTGTAATATTACTAATATTTTGGCGCCAAATTTAAATATAAAACTAAAAGGTTTTTTGCCAGGAAATATGGGTTTTCTCCCTAATAAATAAAGCCATTTCTCTAATCGTTTCTCACCCAAGGTAATCTAAATGGCTCTCGCCCAAATGAATTAAATTTTTAGTGAATGGTTTTTCTCCAGGATAAATAAAAAGTATAATGGTTTTTTTCCAGCATAAATAAAAAACATAAAAGTTCCAAGTTAACATATATATTTATAATCAAAACATATAATCTTACAATATATTTGTTAACAAATAATAAAAACATAATAATTACAAAATAGTTTTTCCAGTCAACTTCCAATAAAAAGCATAGAGTTTCAAGCAAATATACATATTTATTAAATTTAAAATTATGATGAAGAAAGTAAACATTATTTTTGTTCTGAACAAATTCAATTCAAAAAATATAAATATATGTTAACATATAAAAAAAAACACATGATAATTTAACAAAAGACAAAATATTTTTTTTTATATATTTGTAACCGATTTAGGACTAGAGTCGACGAAAAAGTCAAAAATTTGGACCAATATATATATATATATATACAGTATATATAGCCTATAGTTATGAAAAAGAATTTGAAAAAAAATAAGGCATGATGTCATATCAACCAGTATTGGGATATAATTCAGATTTAAAATTAAGTGAAAGCATTGGTAAATGAGCATAATTATGAACTTTATAAAGACTTTTCAATGTCAAGGGAATTTGGGCAGCTAATACAGTAAAAATAGCCATGCTATTTTATTTATTTTCTCAATTCTCTGATCCTGGAAGCCCATTTTTGCAGCGCGGCATCTTTACTTCAGGATAATGCTGCAAAAACAAATTAATATTTTTATAAATGCCAAAACAGTGAATCAAAGGAAAAATTTCTATTTCATTAAATTAAATTATAAAAAATTAAAATATATTAAAAATATATTTAAAAAAATATATATTGTTTAATATTATTAGGAATGAAATAAAAAACCAACCTGATTTTGGATTTTTGAAGAATTTCGATCGATGTTACTTCTGGTCAGGGAACACTTTTCACGTTTTTGACACTTTTTTACAAATGGCCAGGGAATATAGGGAATGGACAACACGTAGTGAAAATATGGTGCGTTTTTTCAGCCTCTCTAGCGTCAGCTGACCGAACTAAAAGGCACCCATATATCAAAGCGGTCTATTTAAAAAAAATAAATGGTTTCTCCCCAGTATGAAAAAAAAATGGCTTCTCACCAGTATGATAAAAAATCAATGGCTTCTCACCACTATGACTAATAATAAAGGCCTTCTCACCAATATAAATAAAAACTAATAGTTTCTCACCTAAAAGTTTTTCATTAGCGGTTTAAAAAAAAAAGAAATAGAAATGGATAAAAACACTACATAAATTAAAAGCTTATACATTTATTAAAATAATAAATCAAACAGAATACATTGTTATTTTTCTTATATGTTTACTTATAGTTATATATCTTTTATAATAATATTGTTGATAATCTCAGATGCAGGCACATAACATATATGGAATCATAAATAAATAGATAATAATCTCTTAATACTAGTAAAATAAATAAATAGATAATATCAAATAAAATTAAAAAAATAACAATGTAAATAAATATACTGCCCAGTATAACAAATTAATGTGCAAGGATAATGTAGAGTAATTCTGTCTAAAATTGGAAATATGTATACTCTGCAAAAACAAAAAGTTATGCATATAATTATGATTAATTGGCCCATTATTTTATGTATGCATCAAATAGACTTTAGTATAAACATATAAACATGGAGGTACCCAGCGAGGAGCAGGGGGGCAGCTCCCCCCCCCCCCCCCCTAGAAGAAAGAAAAAAAAATTAAATGCTTATAAAGTGATGAAATGAACCAAAATTAGGTAGGGCGATAGCGACGGGGACTCGTTAGGACTCGAGGGTTTTTATGCCTTTAATTCGAAGGCTTTTCCCTATATAAATATATATATATATATATAAGTCTGGGCGGTCATGATCTGCCCCCCTTGGATGACCATGATCTGCCCCCCTCTAGATTTGATCCTGGGAACGCCCTTGCAATATATATATATTCTTTATATTTATCACGAATTAAAGCTTTGTGGTTTTAAATATTATTATTAGAGGAATTTTTAATCATAGACCACATTTTTGTTTTATATAATATAATAATACATTTTATATAGTATAGAACTATATATATATATATATATAATTTTATAATTTTAATAAATATTTAATACAAAAATGTGGTCTATGATTAAATATTCCTCTAATAATAATATATATTCTTATATATATGAAAAAAGACAGAAACATAACAGATATGGAATCATCAATAAATAGATAATAATCTCTTAATACTAAAATAATAAATAAATAAATATATATACTGCATATATTAACAAATAAAAAAATATAACAAATGGAAAAATGTTGCCCAATATAACAAATTAGTTAAAATGTAGAGTAATTCTGTATAAAATTGGAATTATGTATACTCTGCAAAAACAAAAAATTATGCATATAATTATGATTAGAGTGAGGTGGATAGCTGAGTAGATATTGTAGTAAGGTTCCGCAAAACTTCGTATCTAATTGAAGATAAGCTCGATTTCTTATGGATCTGAACCATAAATTTCGAGTTGAAGAATCCCTCGGAAACGTAAAATATCTAACATTCATATTTGTTGAATACGAGTTTGTGCATCCTGGTACAGCACATTTTTTTGATGAAGGCGAACCATTTCTTGGCTGTTAATATTAAATATAGAAATTATAATTAAAACATGATTCGGATTTTATTTTATCTTTATTTTGATAGACAGTTCAAGATACAAATAATAAACAAAACATCTAAATAAATACATTAATGAATCAAAATATTGGAGTTTTAATTTTGTATTTATTTAAATAATATTTATACGTTAATTAAAAATGAAATTTGGATTATAAAACAACATACCTTCTCTAATTTTTCGTATCGTTGAAACAATAAACACTTATCGCTTAATGAATGAGATGTTAAATGAAAATTTCTACTTGGACCCTCCGTTCAGGTGGCCTGAGGTCATTGCCCTTGAAGTGCATGACAATAGCCGAATGGAGCACACATTCGAATTTGAAAGCAAATGTTTCAACCAATCAGATCTCTTCAAATTTCCTGAGCTAGCGTCCCCTTGAGGCGGCTGACCGAACCTATGCAACAGTCCGAACATAGAAACTATGGCTAAAAAAACGCACCACATTGCCCTATTCAGTTGACACCCCCTGCAAATGGCGGATATGGGTGTTGTTATTTGTCAGTTATTTGAGGCTTGGTGCCTACTGCGCATGCTCCGGCGACCAAAGGAGGCGACACTAACCACATCTAGCGGGGGCGTAAAGCTCATTTGATCATTCTGAACATAGTAACCATATCTCTAAAAGCACTCCAAATTCTTCCATAGACTTGTCCCCCCTGTTTAAATGTAAATTAATTAAAATCAATAGCAAGGAGACTCCATGGGCGTCAGAGCTCGAGGAGCCGAAAAAAAAACGAATTCGCCCGAGCAGAATGAAACTTTTTCTGTGCTTTACATGCAGGGAGGTAGGGAGGGACTATAACAGGGAATAAACGGGAAGGGACATCACGTAGTAGAAAAATGGAGTGTTAAAAACAACGGAACTTAAGGTTTAGAAAGGCCTCTATGAACGCTCCTTTTTGGCGCCAAATTTAAATATAAAAATTAAACGTTTCTCGCCAGTAAATAAGGTTTTTCTCCAGAATGATTATAACTATGGTTATGGTTTCTCACCCAAATGAATAAAATTGTTTTAATAGGAGAATTAAATTCAAGTATAATACACAAGATTTTTTGTTTCTATTGATTGACAAGAGCGGATACAATGGGGGGGGGGGGTGTTAAGGGGGTATTTACCCCCCCCCCCTCGCCCCGAGATTTGAGAAAAATATTTTATATTTTTATTAATTAATTATATATAATTAATTTTAAAAATTAATACTTAAAAATTTGATTTGTATTTATATTCTGGTAAACAAGTACAGATTGCGCCTTTAAATTACCGAAATTAAGAATAAATTGTGTGATGTGCGACCAGTCACACCATATTATCGCCCCCCCCTGAGAAACCTCTCTGGATCCGCCCTTGGCTTATTATTTAATTTTTATAAGAAAAAAAACATCTCCAATAGTTTATATCACTTAATTATGAAATTTTTGCGCTCTTATGAATATTTACTTTTTTTCGATTTTTAATTTTTTTGAGAACTAAAAACCTAAAAAAATTCGAAAACTATAATTTTAAATAGTCTATTTATTCGTTTATTTATTTAGGGGGCAGTATAATATTGAAAATCTTTATTATAACTCTATATAATTTTCTATTAGACTCAATGGATAATTCAATATTGCGGTCAAGACAAGATGGCGGACGTGACGTATCCGTGACGTAGGTTTTCGACAATTTTCTCAGCTCAATGTCCCTCCCATTCCCTACCATTCACTAACAATTTTATTCATTTAGGTGAGAAACCATATAGATATAGTTTTAATCATTCGAAAAAAAAAAACGAAATTTCCTGGTGAGAAACCTTTCATTTTTATATTTAAACCTGGCGCGCACGCACCGTTCATAGACGCAGCCTTACTAAACCGATAGTTCTCTTGTTTTTAAACACTCCATTTTTTTACTACGTGATGTCCCTTCCCGTTTATTCCCTGCCTGGTCCCTCCCTACCTCCCCGTTTATTCCCTGCTCCCTGTTTACATGCTGATCTATGGAGTCATTGCATTATTATCATTTGAACAGTTTGATAATATATGAAATATTGAATTACAATTAAATATTAAAAATTCTATCCATTAAATTGGTAAAAAGATGTCGCTTGTCAAACAAGAAGACATTTCAAACGACGATATCAAGTATCCAATTCATATTGGTAATTCATTTTTATTTTATAACCTAATCTCTTTCTCTTCTGTCATTTATTCGAAATTTGTTTTCTTTTTCCTTTGCCTCATCTTATATATGTTAAAATATATAGAGAATTCATGTTAAAAAATCAATGTCGAGAATATTTTGGTGAAAATACATCGACTAGTCCCACCAAATTTTTAAATATAACTTCATTTATCCCAAATTCGTACATTACTTATTTTTTGATCTTGATCATTTAAATAATCTCTGACATATTCTATCAAACAGCGTTTCCTAAACTTTTTTGACCACGGCGCACAGCACACAACTTTCTCTTACCTTCGGTAATCGAAAGTTGTGTTCTGTGCTTGTCACACCAGATTTTTCTTGTCGACATATATTTAGTTTCCGACAGTACGGTTCATTCGATTTTCAATATGTCACGAAAGCCACTTTTTTGGATTCAGGGGACCTCAAAACGTGTATATCCATCAAAATCTCGACATCGAATTTTTGACAAGAATCCAATACTTTCTCTCTATACATATATACGTATACTAGACGGGAAGGGCTGCGACCCCTGTACAAACATTTTTCCCAATAGATAGATTATTTTAACGGTTAATTATTTATTCATGAACTTAAGATTTTTGTGAATTATATCCTTTCCGGGACTCACCCGGTACACAGACAAAAACTTAACGCCGATATTTTTACTTTCTCGTATGAGAAAGTTATGTAATCGTAAAAAAATTCGACTTCGAGATTTTGATGTTTCTCCACGTTTTAGACCCTCCCTGAGTCCAAAAAAAACCATTTTTGGCATTATGTCGTGTGTGTGTGTGTGTGTGTGTAAACACGATTGCTTAAAAACCAAAGCAGCTAGATGGATGAAATTTGGTATATGCTCCTTACACTAATATTGTAGATTTCTATCAACTTTTGGAGTAAATACGTCACTTGGAAGTAGTACTTTAACTAATAAGTTTTTTCAAAAATTTTGAAATTTTCAATTTTACTTTTCTCGTACCTCTATATATATGTTAATATATAGAGAGAGAAAGTATTAGTTTCATGTCAAAAATTCGATGTCGAGATTTTGATGGATCTTCACGTTTTGAGGTCCCCTGAATCCAAAAAAGTGGTTTTCGCGACATGGTCTGTCTGTGTGTCTGTGTGTGTGTCTGTGTGTCTGTGAACAAAATATCTCAAGAACAAAAAGAGCTAGGAAGTTGAAATTTTATATTTAAGTTAGGCACCCCCATTGGACGTGACACGAAGCTTTTGAACAAAATCAGCCAAAGAGTACTAGTACTTTACTGATGCTGTGCGCCAGTCACACCAGATTTTTTTTTGTTATATTATGATAAAATACTCTATTTTAAAAAGTTTTTATTCTTTGACATTTTTTCGAAAACTGAATAGTTTTTGAAATAATCAAAAAAGAAATAGAAAATTTTCGTTAATTTTGATAAAAAAATCAAAACAAAATCATACAGGTGTCATTAAAAAAGGGTAAATATAAACAAATGAATTTGTTTATATTTTATCATAATATAACAAAAAAAATTGAAAATTTCAAAATTTTTGAAAAAACTTTTTAAGTAAAGTACTACTTCCAAGTGACGTATTTACTCCAAAAGTTGATAGAAATCTACAATTTTAGTGTAAGGAGCATATACCAAATTTCATCGATCTAGCTGCTTTGGTTTTTAAGCAATCGCGTTTAAACACACACCCAGACGTAATTCCAAAAGAATATACGAGAAAGTCTCGGGGAAGTCAATCCCCATATTTTTAGAATTCAAGATGTAAACAAAAATCGTAAATATAGGAAAATATTTATATTTTGTGATCATGGCAACTATTTCTCCTAATTTGTATTTTTTTCTTATTTTAACGATTAATTACTCATTAACTTATTGTTATTTGTGAAACATAACCTGTCCGGGACTCTCACAAACACACACAAAAAATTTCATCAAAATCGGTTCAGTCGTTTAGGAGGAGTTCAGTCACATACACACCTACAGAAGAATTATATATATAAAGAAGAAGAAGATAACGCATATAGATATAGGTAAGAGAAAGTAAAAATTGTCATTACTTCCTCACATATAAGCCTTCCGATTGCCTAATAGCAAAATTAATATTTTAATGTTATTAACAAGTTCAGAACAACATATGCATAAATATATTTATATAATTTTACATATGACATCTCCTGATTTGCTGATGATGGTCACAAAAATTTCGACCGAAACGTCGCGAATATCTGGTAGTTTCATTGTTTTGAACTTGAGGAAATTCTTTGGTTTATTTAGATTTCCTTCATTTTTTACTTTCTCTTACCTCTATATATATGTTAATATATAGAGAGAGAAAGTATTGGTTTCATGTCAAAAAATTCGATGTCGAGATTTTGATGGATCTTCACGTTTTGAGGTCTCCTGAATCCAAAAAAGTGGTTTTCGCGACATGGTCTGTCTGTCTGTCTGTGTGTCTGTCTGTCTGTCTGTGTATCTGTCTGTGAACAAAATATCTCAAGAACGAAAAGAGCTAGGAGGTTGAAATTTTATATTTAAGTTAGGCACCCCCATGGGACGTGACACGAAGCTTTTCAACAAAATTGGCCAAAAAGTACTAGTACTTTACTGATGCAATTTTTCAGTTTTTTTCGATTTTCTCAAAATTTGCTCCAACGATTTTTTTTAAAATTCAAAAATCAATTATTTTTTAGGTGCTCTTTCAAATGTATATTCTCATTTTGTGATTGAAACCTTCTGAAGACCACTTTACTCTTGTTCTCCATAGAAAAGATAGGAGAAATGGTTGCCATGGTAACAAAATATAAACATTTTGCCATACTTATAAATTTTACATCTTGAAAATCGAATGTACCATACTGTCGGAAACTAAATACATGTTGAAACAAAAAATCTGGTGTGACAAGCACAGAACACAACTTTCGATTACCGAAGGTAAGAGAAAGTTGTGTGCTGTGCGCCAGTCACACCAGATTTTTTTCTAAGAAATTACTTTTACTTATTCTTTATTAACTCAAAAAATTTTTATTATTTGTAAGGATGGTATGACCTCTCTACCTCAACTATTCTCTGCGATCAAGAACTAAATAAAAATTTCACACAACTAGCACATTAGGACTTGACAAAATTTATTATAGATTTAATCATAGGAGGCAGAGGACTATAGTCCCAAGTATTGACAGACAAACCGTTCCACAAATTAATTCCAGATCCTACAAACGAATGCAAACCTACATTCTTCAAGAATCTTGGCTTCTGAATTTTCCTCCTATGATTAACCCTACTATAATAATTTGGTTCGCGAAATCTACTTGTTATCTCCTCCCAACTCCTAATACCTTGATACGCCTTAAACATTACCCTCAATTTTGCCCACTCCCTCCTTTCTAATAGACTAGCCCACCCTAACTCTCTAATCATCAAAGAAGGACTACTAAATCTATCAAATTTTCCAAAAACAAATCTAGCAGCCCTTCTCTGAACTAAGAAATTACTTTTACTTATTCTTTATTAACTCCAAAAATTTTTATTATTTGTAAGTTCAAAAAATTAATAAAATTCTCAGACATATTTTTTGTATCATTGTTTTTGATTTTCTGTTTCATTAGGTCCAGTCTTCCCATGTATTCTTTGTAAAACCAACTTTATAAATTTATATTTTCTATGGAAGCATTCAAGAAAATGTTTATTACACGTTATACAAAGAATAGATAGAAGAAATTTTGATTTTCTGAAAAAACGAGGAAAAAAAGGTGATAAAAAGCAATTTATAATTGTTATTACATTCTTTTTAATTTTTTTGTTGATTTTTGATTAAGACATTTCATTTTCAGAAAATGAAGAATCTTTAGAAAAAAACAAAAAGAAAAAATTCACTAAAAACAATGAAAATAAAAAAATATGTCAAGTTCCAAAAAGAAGACTTCAAACAGGCCATTTGCCAACAAAAAAATGAATCGTCAGAGATCTTACAGATATATCAATACGTGTGAGATTTGTTCCAAACAATTTACTCAAAAATCTGATCTCACTAGACATTTACGTATTCATTCTGGGCAGAAGCCATTCATGTGTGAAATATGTTCAAAACAATTTACTCTAAAAGGTAATCTCACTGCGCATTTACGTATTCATTCAGGGCAGAAGCCATTCAAGTGTGAAATATGTTCAAAACAATTTAATAACAAATCTGATCTCACTAAACATTTACGTATTCATTCAGGGCAGAAGCCATTCAAGTGTGAAACATGTTCAAAACAATTTATTCAAAAATCTAATCTCACTAAACATTTACTTATTCATTCAGGGCAGAAGCCATTTAAGTGTGAAACATGTTCAAAACAATTTATTAAAAAATCTGATCTCACTAGACATTTACGTATTCATTCAGGGCAGAAGCCATTCAAGTGTGAAACATGTTTAAAACAATTTACTGACAATTCTACTCTCACTGCGCATTTACGTTTTCATTCAGGCCAGAAACCATTCAAGTGTGAAATATGTTCAAAACAATTTATTCAAAAATCTGATCTCACTAAACATTTACGTATTCATTCAGGGCAGAAGCCATTCAAGTGTGAAACATGTTCAAAACAATTTAATGACAAATCTCATCTTACTAGACATTTACGTATTCATTCAGGCCAGAAACCATTCAAGTGTGAAATATGTTCAAAACAATTTACTTTGAAAGGTAATCTCACTAAACATTTACTTATTCATTCAGGGCAGAAGCCATTCAAGTGTGAAACATGTTCAAAACAATTTAATGAGAAATCTCATCTTACTAGACATTTACGTATTCATTCAGGCCAGAAACCATTCAAGTGTGAAATATGTTCAAAACAATTTACTCAAAAATCTCATCTCACTACCCATTTACGTATTCATTCTAGATAAAATGCATTCAAATGCAAATAGTAGAGAGAGGACAAAATGTCTTTCGACTTTTGTCAATTTTGAGACTTTTTTGCCACTCAGAGACTTTTTTTGAAAAATATGTCTTTTATGACCGATTTGTTACAAATATTTACTTTTTCTTACCTCTATGGGCCGATAGTATAACGCTCGGTCAAGTCAACTTTTGACCACCGGTCAAGGCAACTTTTGACCGCCGGTCAAGGGAACCTCAGTCAACATTTGACCGCAGTCAAATCTAGTTCCGTAGTATAAAAAAAATGAACTCCGGTCCCATGACCGAAGCTCATACCATTGACAAACTCGCCTGTTGCTAACTTCATATTTATTTTGAATTCATTTTTATGATTTTTGAGTTGCTGTCAGCTTGCTGTTTTAAAATTATTGCTAAGATGGCCAAATTTAAACATCAGTAAAGGGGCACATATAAAAATATAAATAAATCGAAACACCATTGACCAGGGAGGGGGGTTCTTGATTAAAAATTAGTTATATATGGAGCAACAAAAATTTCCAGAGAACGCAAAAATATTGTAATATTTTTTTTTTTTTTTTTTAATTTCAACAAAAAAACAATTTACAAATATAATACAAAAAAAATGGTATTATTTTATTTTGGCATCTTTCTCATTTGAGTGAATTTTTTTAGTTGATTGCTGTCAAAAAACACGTTTAGCCACTATCAATTATAGTTTATAATATATATTCCGTCAAATCCGATTTGTCGACTCCTCACAATCAGGCAATCATATCAAACATAATAGTAGACACGATTACAAATATATTATTTTATTCGAATAACTTTTCTTTTTAAAAGAAAAAAAAAAAAAAAAAAAAAAAAAAAAAAGAAAAAGGCCTGAGGACTAAAGCTTTTTGCTAAAAAATAAATAATATATATAATAATATTATTTTTTATTTATTAATATTTATTCCCTTATTATTAATATAAAATTTATTATTATTAAAAAACATATAACCAAGTATTTATTAATTTAAATAAGCGAAAAATGTAGGTACCGCCGGGAGTTGCACCACGGATCTTGTCGATTTACGCTCAACATGCCCTACTGTTGGACCACAGTACGCACTCGCTTATTTAAATTATGATAGATCGCTGATTTCAGTCTACTAGAGAAACGCCGCTCAAATCAAGCGTTCAGATTTCTCCGTTACTGAGGCGCGATCTAGATGGACGTTTTGAGAAATTAACTCAATTATGCAATTAATAAATAAAGAATTATATATATCATGTGTGGTTAATTTGTCAAAACGTCCATCTAGATCGCGCCTCAGTAACGGAGAAATCTGAACGCTTGATTTGAGCGGCGTTTCTCTAGTAGACTGAAATCAGCGATCTATCATAATTTAAATAAGCGAGTGCGTACTGTGGTCCAACAGTAGGGCATGTTGAGCGTAAATCGACAAGATCCGTGGTGCAACTCCCGGCGGTACCTACATTTTTCGCTTATTTAAATTAATAAATACTTGGTTATATGTTTTTCATAATTACCTCATGGACCAACACATGATATATATAATTCTTTAAAAATTATTTTAATATCTAAATATATTTTTTTACGTTTTTTCGAAGAAACTTATTAGGAATAAATAAAAAATAGACCGTTGATTATTTAAGAATCGAAATTTAATTATCTTATATTTTTCTCCCTATTATTATTTTTTCTTTTAATAGCCTTATATGGTAGTTCAAATTAAAATAATTCTGATCGAGCACTATTTTGTGGTTTAACGATTTTTTTTAACTTAAACCCCTGCACATTTCTATATTTTATAGATTCCTTTTATCTAATTTATCTTTAATTAACATCAAATAAGTGATATTTAAATGTAAATTAAAAAATATTTGATTTAATATGAAGAATTGTATATAGTCCCTCCCATTGGGTCCCATTAGCAAGCAATAGCAAGGAGCCGCCACGGGCGTCAGAGCTCGAGGAGCCGAAAAAAACCGAATTCGCCCGAGCAGAATGAAACTTGATCTGTGCATTACATGCTGATTTCACATATTTGCAGAGTCATTGCATTCTGATTGCATTATCATCAGTTGGATAATATAAGAACTATTGAATTATTATATATATATTAAAAATTCTATTGATTAAATTGGTAAAAAGATGCCGCTTGTCAAACAAGAAGACATTTCAAACGACGATATCAAGTATCCAATTCATATTGGTAATTCATTTTTATTTTATAACCTAATCTCTTTCTCTTCTGTCAATTATTGGAAATTTGTTTTCTTTTTTACTTTGCCTCATCTTATATATGTTAAAATATATAGACAATTCCTGTGAAAAATCTGGTGTGAATTTCTCTTGTCCAAAGGTAAGAGAAAGTTGTGTGCTGTGCCTGTCACACCAGATTTTTTGTGTCGACATGTATTTAGGTTCCGACAGTACGGTACATTCGAATTTGAAAATGTAAAATTTATAAGTATCGGTTAAATAAGAATGCCTGGACCCCTATCAGCGTTGGGCGAATTGTCTAGTTTACTTTGTCTACGCGTAGACATTGTATGTAAGGAAGGTGAAGAAAATAGACTTTATTCGGCCCAAAATTATTTATTACCTATGTCAGACGGCCTTCCTCCATACGATTATAATATCCATGTAGACAAAGTAGACAATGCAGACAATTAAAATTTAAAAATTTGGAGGGACTAACAACACCATAATTTTTTATGTATCGTCATAAATATAATTTTTTTTTTTTTTTTGGCCTTCTCCTCCCCTTATAGGGGGTCTAAATATATTTAGGTCGTGACCCCTGAAGTTGTTTTGTCACTAGTGTCGACTTCGGTTCGGTTTCGGATCGGTTCGGCTCGTCTCAGTTCGGTTCAAAACCATCCAGTTAAAATTAAATATACAAATTAAACACTAGGTTATTTGTTTCAAAGGTTCAAAACCTTTGAAACAAATAACCTAGTGTTTAATTTGTATATTTAATTTTAATTTACAAAATGTTTCAACGAGAACCAACGGTCGAAAGTTTAAATCTTATTAAACCATCCAGTTAGAAGCTATTCTGTAGCCCGAACCGAAGCCGAGAATTCCCAAGTTGTTTTGAATTTTTTTCTAAAAATAAAAGAACCGAACTTAAAACCGAAGGTCGGGACCCCTGCAAGTTGTTAAAAAAACGATTCTTACCTAATTCTGACCTCTCCTCGGCATCATCCTTCTCTGCGGGAGGGTACACTTGCCGAATGCTCTCCAGAAAATCCCTCATAATGTCCTGACCTCTCCTCGGCATCATCCAGATTCATGCTTTCGATACACAAAATAATAAATGGGAAACCGGGGAGATGAATGTAAAAGTGCGCCTTATAAGCCGGGGAGATGAATATGGTGCATTAGGGTGGCTCTTAGCTACTACTGGGGAAAATTTTTTTTGAGATTTTTTTTGACGCTACCCCTAGTTTGGTGCCATTGCCAAAAAAAATAACCTGTGTAAAATTTCAGCTCAATCGGATAAGGGGAAAGGGTGCCCCAAGAGCCCTGAAAATTGAAAAAAAAATCAGAAAATATTCATTTTATTTATTTATCTTGTTAAATATAAATTATATACAAAAAAGTGTTATATAAAAGTTGTAGATCTATAAAAAATGCACATAATAACATCTATCAGTTTTTTATGTACGGCTAACGGTTTCAGAGAAAACTGCGAAAATCCATTTTACTTTCTCTTACCTATACATGTAATATATATATAGAGAGAAAATATTTGGTTTCATGTAATAAATTTGATGTCGAGATTTTGATGGATATGCACGTTTTGAGATCCCCTGGGTCCAAAAAAATGGTTTATGCAACATGGTCTGTCTCGGTGGGGGTGGGGTGGGAGTGGGGGTGGGGGTGTTTTGTGAACAAAATATCTCATGAACGAAAAGAGCTAGGAGGTTGAAATTTTATATTTAATTAAAGTACCCCCTAGCACGTGACACGAAGCTTTAGAACAAAATCGGCCAAGAAGTACTAGTACTTTACTGATGTACTTTTTCAGTTTTTTTTATTTTCGATTTTCTCAAAATTCGTTCTAACGATTTTGATTAAAATTCATAAATCAATTATTTTTTAGATGATCTTTGAAATATATATTCTCATTTTGCCCTTGAAATATTTTGAAACACACTTGTACTTCATAGAAAGATAGGATCAATGGTTCTCCCTATAACAAAATATAAATATTCTTCTATATTTATAAATTTTACATTTTAAAATTCACATGTACCATACTTTTGGACACTAAATATATGTTGACTCGAAAAATCTGGTGTGATAAGCACAGAACACAACTTTCAAATAATTTTTTTATCATGAGAACCATTGATCCTATCTTTCTATGAAGTACAAGAGTAATGTGTGTTTCAAAATATTTCAAGGGCAAAATGAGAATATATATTTCAAAGATTATCTAAAAAATAATTGATTTATGAATTTTAATCAAAATCGTTAGAACGAATTTTGAGAAAATCGAAAATAAAAAAACAGAAAAAGTACATCAGTAAAGTACTAGTACTTTTTGGCCGATTTTGTTCTAAAGCTCCGTGTCACGTGCCAGGGGGGTACTTTAATTAAACATAAAATTTCAACCTCCTAGCTCTTTTCGTTCATGAGATATTTTGTTCACAAAACACCCCCCACCCCCACTCCCACCCCACCCCCACCGAGGCAGACCATGTTGCATAAACCATTTTTTTGGACTCAGGGGATCTCAAAACGTGTATATACATCAAAATCTCGACATCAAATTTATTACATGAAACCAAATATTTTCTCTCTCTATATATATTACATGTATAGGTAAGAGAAAGTAAAAATGGATTTTCGCGGTTTTCTCAGAAACCGTTAGCCGTACATAAAAAACTGATAGATGTTATTATGTGTATTTTTTATAGATCTACAACTTTTACATAACACTTTTTTGTATATAATTTATATTTAACAAGATAAATAAATAAAATGAATATTTTCTGATTTTTTTTTCGATTTTCAGGGCTCTTGGGGCACCCTTTCCCCTTATCCGATTGAGCTGAAATTTTACACAGGTTATTTTTTTTTTGGCAATGGCACCAAACTAGGGGGTAGCGCGAATAAATTTCCAACTTCGAAAAATAAGAGCCACCCTAATGGTGCATAATAAAGGGCCTTTATTTTTTTCGACCAGTGAGTGTACTTGTGTTTTTTCTTTGCTCACGTTTTTGTTAATAATTTCGTTAATAATTAGCAGATTTCTATGAATGAATGATTTTTAGAAAGCCAAAGAACTATAGAATATCGTACATATATGTTTTTTTGCATTCAGGGATATCTAAAATTGTATTAGGGGTGTCCAAAGCAAAAAAAATCTTAAAAATTTCGATTTTCCTAAACTTTAAGCCGTTTGCGGCACGTCTAAATGACCTCAGATTGGAATGAAACTTAAAATTTATACGTATTCTAACTATCTGCATAATTTGACGGGGTGACGCGTTAAAAATAATTTGAACATTCTAAATAAAAGCCGTTTTAGAGCACATTTTCTATCAAAATCTATTTTGCTCTATATCTCTAAAACTGTGCCTGATGGGGAAAAACTGAAATGATATTTGAATTCATCATGAAAAATACTTCTAGAATTTCATAACTTCATCCTTGTGAAAGAAAAAAAGTTCATTTTTGTCGACTAGTGTTATTTTATTAACTCTCATAAATTCTAAAAACTAAAAACTTATAAATAATTTAAAAAATCTCTATATTTACGAATTTTGTATTAAAATTATTTTTTATTTCAAGAAAAAAAAAATTTTGCTAAAAAAAGTTTCTTCACTTTAAGTTTCTTTGGGAACCCCCCTCCCGGGTGTACATAAAACTTTTGGCCCCCCCCCCCCCCAAGCAGAAATCCTGGCTACGCTACTGTAGACAAAGTAAAGTAGACAATTCGCCCAACGCTGACTCTAATATTCTCGCTTAAAGTGGAATATCCTATTCTTTATATATACAATATATAATCAATATATATATTTAATGTGTCTACACTTTGTATAATTTATAATTTTCTTAACATTCTACAGGGCAAATCTAGCGAGATATTGGGTGAAAAAGAAACATCTGCCAGCGTTAATAATTGCCTTAATTTTAAGTGACTTTTATTTGAATTAACAACAAGAGGATAAAGGAGCAAGCAGCCAGGTAGTTAGTCTCCACGAAATGAAACTCTCTATTGAGGAAACAGTTTCGGTTTTAATGAAATATAACCATCATCAGTCCATTTATCGACCTGAAAGCATTGTTGAGTTAGAAAAATCAAAATAACAAAAGATTATTTGAATATTTACAAACAAGATATAACTGATACATACAGTGTGAGCTCAAATGACAAAGCATTGAGTCATATTGCGGAGTATGCGTGGAGACTAACTACCTGGCTGCTTGCTCCATTATCCTCTTGTTGTCAAATATAACAGCCACTTCATCTCTTCAATTTTATTTGAATTAGATATTAGAAGCTGTATTATGCAGAGTTTTTTTTTTTTTTTTGCAAAAAAGACACACTGCAATATATTTTTCATTTTGTTTCAAATTTTAATTCATTAAAATGTCTGTTTATTGGTCTTCCGCGTTTAGACATTTTTATGTATATGAATTTCTAGGCTGTTTCTAGAAATGACAGATCACTGATCTGAGATGAGAGCCAATGAAAACAAGCGCAGAGCCATTTGTCTATATTGTCTACATTGTCTACTTTGTCTACGTCATGAAGTAGACAAATCAAAATATGCTTAATTTGCCCAACACTGCCCCCAATATGTATATTAGGGTGGCCGCAAAAAACAAAATTTTTTAATTTCTTTCGGCCGAACCTCCTAAAAGTTGTCTTTTGGCTAGAAAATGATAATGGCAAAGTTTTAGCTAAATTGGGTAACGTTAACCCGTGCCTCATCGGGGTTAAAATTTTGAAAAAGTGCGATTTTTTGTAGAAATTCTCAGTTTTTACTTCATAAAATGAAAACCAAGTGTCTTAGAAAGCTAATTCTTGTCTCATTTCATAGCAAATTTAATTCTCTTGAAGTTTTATCATAACGATTTTTTCGTTAAAACCTATAGATTTAATGATATTACTTTCTCTTACCTCTATATATATGTTAATATATAGATATATAGATATATATATTTAATATAGAGAGAGAAAGTATTGGTTTCATGTCAAAAATTCGATGTCGAGATTTTGATGGATCTTCACGTTTTGAGGTCCCCTGAATCCAAAAAAGTGGTTTTCGCGACATGGTCAGTCTGTCTGTCTGTGTGTGTGTGTGTCTGTGAACAAAATATCTCAAGAACGGAAAGAGCTAGGAGGTTGAAATTTTATATTTAAGTTAGGCACCCCCATGGGACGTGACACGAAGCTTTTAATCAAAATCGACCAAAGAGTACTAGTACTTTACTGATGCACTTTTTCAGTTTTTTCGATTTTCTCAAAATTTGCTTTAACGATTTTTTTTTAAATTCAAAAATCAATTATTTTTTA